>CAUYSK010002036.1:0-109458 GCA_963575035.1 Avahi laniger
CTGGGCTCAAGCAGTCCTACTGCCTCAGCCTCCCGAGTAGCTGGGACTACAGGCATGCACCACCATGCCCGGCTAATTTTTTCTATATATTTTTAGCTGTCCAATTAATTTCTTTCTATTTTTGGTAGAGACAGGGTCTCGAACTCCTGAGCTCAAACAATCCGCCAGCCTTGGCCTCCCAGAGTGCTACGATTACAGGCATGAGCCACCGCGCCAGGCCAATGCTATGTTTATATTTGTTACTTATTGAATCTCTGACTTAATCCAAAAGATTCTAAGGCAGTTTATAATATATTTAACAGAAATATTTTTTAAAAAATAAAATAAAAATCCAGAACTAAGGAAATTATAACATAGGACCAAAAGTCAAGACTAATGGAAAGTTATTTGCTACTGCCTTCCACACATACATTAGGATAGGTCACGAATTTGGCCTGAGTTTCCTATTGGTCAAAAAAAAAGAGAAACATGATCAAATGCATTATTCTCATCGTGAAAAAAGGAAAAAGAGGGCTGGGGTGATTGCTTGTGCCTGTAATCCTAGCACTTTGGAAGGCCAAACAGGAGATTCGCTTGAGGCCAGAAGTTCGAGACCAGCCTGGACAATATTGCAAGACCCTCATCTCTACAGGAAAATAAAAATAAAAAATTAGCTAGGTGTGATGGTGCATGCTTGTAGTCCCAGCTACTTGGGAGCCTCAGGTGGAAGGACTGCTTGAGCCCAGGAGTTCATGGTTACAGTAAGCTATGATTGTGCCACAATACTCTAGCCTGGACAACAGACCAAGAACTCATCTCCTTTAAAAAAGGGAAAAGAAAATGGTTTTTGAGAAATGGAAAGTTTTCTGGAGTTAGTTTTAAAATAGATTTCTCCAGGGAAGAGGGAAGCATTTGAAATTTGATCTCTTGGAGTTTCTGTAGTCCTCCTCATTACTTGCAGAGTTATACTACACTTAGAAATATCAACATAGGGCATTGAGATTCCAACAAAACCAAGGACATCAGTGTGAGAACTGTAGTTCTCTTCATTTTTAGTATTCTGCCACCGACCCATTTTCCCCGAGGATTCCTGTGTCCTCTCCCTGCACTTGGAAGTTACATCCTTAGGACATAGCCAAAATGGGCAATTTCAGTGTTTAAAATGCTAAAACCATGACAAATCAAGAAAATTATGCAGGAGCAGAGACAAAGAAACAATTCTTATCCACTGACCAATGTAATTGGAGAGATGACATTTACATAAAATTGAAGAAAATTACCAGAAAGCATTAAGAAATGTGAAATTATCTGGTGAGTGATTTGGGGCTACAGGAATGACGCCAGAAAAACCTTTCCATTGTGACAGATTAAGAGTAAACAATAGATGAGTGTTATGAGTACAAGGTCACCAAATAATTTATCACCTAAACTGGGACACCCGAGAGTTAAAGACAGTGCTATTAATAATTACACCCAACAACAGGTGTGAACTGGGGCTGCCCTCGGCAAACAAGAACATATGGTCACTCTGCGTGTTCATCACAGCTTTATATTCCAACCGCACGTATTTCCTCATTATGCCCCCAACAACATTATATGGAATACAGGCCAATAAAATATCTCCATTTTTCAGATAAGAAAACATATGGCAAAATGACTAGTTAAGTAACTCAGGATTACAAAGAGGGTTATGTGAGCTGAGACTCCTCCCAGGTCTACCGACTCCCAAGCCAATGCCCATTAAATCATCTAAGGAATGACCTGGGCCAGCCAAATATCAATGATGTGAACCTACCTAAGGTCTTTCTCTTTTACAATAAAAGTTGAAGACATTTTTAAACATCAGGAGAAAATATCTTCCTTTCAGTTTTAAATGCGAGCATACCTAGGTTTGTATTTTGAGTATTTCACATTTCTAATAGGACTTCTTGACTGTTCTTGATTTCAAATTTTTGTTATTTCATTTCAAATTACCTGAAATACAGGCAAGGATCCTGAAAAACAACAACACAGATACATGATGGGCTTAAATTCAAAACTCATAAAATTTAATTCAGTTAATTCAGGCTCTCCATTTTAATATGCTAACAATAATCTGTCTACATTTTCTGACTCCTAAAAGGAGGATTACAAAGCTGTCACTTGCCTTACATTAAGTAGCAAATGGGCTGGGTGTGGTGGCTCATGCCTGTAGTCCTAGCAATTTGGAAGGGAAAGGAGGGAGGACCCTTGAGGCCAGGAGTTCAAGACCAACCTGGGCAACATAGCAAGACCCCCATGTCTACAGAAAATTTAAAAATTAGCTGGGCGTGGTGTTGTGCACTTGTAGTCCCAGCTCTTTAAGAGGCCTAGGCGGGAGGATCAATTGACCCCAGGAGTTTGACACTGTACTGTAGTGAGCTATGATCACAGCACTTGCACTGCAGCCTGGGTGTGAGAGACCCTATATTTTTCTTTTGTAAAAAAAAAAAAAAAAAAAAGGTAATGATTTGAAAAGATTTTATAGATTACTGGGCAATAAATGATCACCTCATGTAGTAATTCACAAACCCAGCTATACATCACAATCACATGGGAACTTTTAAAGATGTGTGAATCCCAATCTTTACTATGGACCTACTAAATCAGGGCCTGCAATGGTGGAACCCAGAGAAGAACATTTTTTAAACTCTCCAGGTGATTCTGAGGCCTATCCCTTCTAATCCCAATCTACATCTGAGGTAGACACAGGTAGCCCCGACTCACCAGCGACCACAGTTATTTTTCATTCTACCCTCTCCTCTGCGATCCTCACATGATTTCTTCCTGTTGATTTTCTTTTCCCATCCTCTGCAATGCGGTAGCATCTCGCATTGACACACAGCTAAAGACATGCACGCTGCAATCAAAAGGCCGTGGGGCAGATCCTACTCACTCCTCCCAACACTCTCAACAACACCTTCTGATGTCTATGGCAAAAGAGAATAAATAGTCATGGTCATAACAACAATAAAAGCTGGTATTTGCTAAGGACTTATTATGCCACTAACAGTGCTAATCACTCTGCATGAATGATCTCAATCACCATACTAACCCTGTAAAGTGGGAACATTCTCATCCCAAAACATTCTGGTAGAACCTAAAATAGCTTTCCCAGGGTCATACTGCTAGGAAGTGGCAGAGCAAGGACAAAGAAAGGGCCATTTCTGAAATGTAAACCAGTCCTTGTAAAAGTATCTCTGAAAAAAAAAAAAATCACCAGTCCTTCTGGAAAATAAAACATAACAGACTTTGAAGATATATCAAAGGTGATTCTTCCAATGCATAATCTGTAGCTTTTCTGATTGGCTGGTTGGAGAGAAATTAGATTCACTGTTTCAAATCCAACCTCACACCTCAAGTATTTCTTACAGTAGGTGTTCTACTGGATAGAGTAAAATGGGCTTCCCTCAGATGTGCTTGTTTGACTGGTAGGGTGGCCATACAATCTACTGTCCAAACTGGAAGACATTTAAAAGTGAAAATGGGGAGCTATTCATAATTATGCTGGAAAAACAGGCAGGAAGTGGAACATGTGATCACCCTACAGAGGGTAGAACTCAAAGATGACAAAGGAGAAGTCAACCGCCAGGGACTCACTCAACAGCAGGGATCAGTTTTGTTCAATAAATAATTTTTGTGTGCCTACTATGGGCCAGCTTCTACACTAGGAACTGGTCATATACAGATAAAAACTCCTATCATCCAGAAGCTAATAGGGAGAACTGACTAGTCATTCAACAGTTACAACATAAATTTTATATTAAGGAGAAAATGCAAACTGCAGAATAACATGTATGGCAAGAATCCATTTGGATGGATGGATGGATGGATGGATGGACGGATGGACAGATGGTGGTTGGACTGACAATACTGAATGGATGCATTTGGGAGCAGAAATAATCTTCTAACTCTACATAGATGAGGGTGGATCAGGTGAGGTTTCACAGAGGAGAGTGTCACGGGGCTGGGATTTGCAAAAAAATAGTAGATATTAAATAAGAGAAACAGGTGGAACTGGAGATGGCACATTTCAGGCAGAAATAAGAGCATGTGCAGAGGCACAGATTTCAGAGCATGCAGAGACCCTTCCATGGAGTGCAGCATGGTGCACTAGAGGGTACATGTGGGTCTAGGTGGCCAGAAATGGGGCTAGAGCAATAAGCAGCAGCAGACCATGGTCAACCATCTCTACCATGCTGAGGAGCCAGGACTCTATAATGAAGGTTAGAGGAAGGCAATGAATGTAGTTTTTGAGAAAGACCAATTTCATAGCTCATTTTGGGAGAGCAGCAGACAGAGGCAGAGACCAGTAGTTAGGAAGCAAATGCAATGGTAAAAATAAGAGATGGCATTGAACCAAACATTTATGAATCCCCTACCTCAGTCAAGAGGCTAGGCAGTAGGGATTCAAGGATAAACAGGATCTACTCACCGCCTTATGTAAAGTGAAATCTAAGTGAACAGCCAGGTACAGGAAAAATTTTAATATGACAAGATGACCACAGGTAGTTTGAATAAAAGGCTTAAATCGAACAATGGGATGTTTTTGACTCTAAACTCTTCAAGAATTGCTAAAGAGGATGCTAACACAAAGTTTAGAGGTTATAAAATCCCAGAAGAACATGGAAATGAACAGTTGGGAAGAAAAGAATCTTTCTGAGACAGAACTACTCAAGGCTGACCTCTTTTATTAAGTAATTGTAAGGATGAACAGAAATATCTGGGCTAATATACAGTACTTAAAATGCAACTATAATTATAGTATTGCAACTTGGGGAATGTTTACAGGTAGGTCTTTCCTAAGTACAACATAAGGTGCAACACTATTCAATAAAAAAGATCTCAGATTTTTAAGACTGACGCAAGTTTAAATCCCATTTACTAGACATGTGACTTTGAATCAATTATTTTACCTGCCTCTCTTCACTGTAAAATGAGAATAACCATACCTACACTTTATAGGACTGTGAAGAGTAAATGAGTCAGGATTTCCAGTTAAAATGGCAGATTAAACAAATACTCATTTCATTTCCTCCTGAAACCCCACCAAAATGCATTATATACATTTTTAAAAAAAATATATAATAATGAAGTCTTTTTTGTTTTAAGACCAAATCCGCAAATATGTGAGGGGAACAGGAGAGGAGAAAACTGCAAGTAACTTTTGGAAGCTGGAAATCAGACGGGTATGTAGAACAATGACTGCGATAACCCACAAAAACTGAATCCCAAGCCGACAATGGCAAAAGCTGAGAACCACATCAACAAATTCCACAGAATCCTCAGAAATCACAGGGATTGGAAGGAAGCGCCAGTGACTGGGGTAAGGAAGAGGGCTGGGGAGAGATGTTCGAGAAAAAGAATCTTTTTGCCCACTCGTCCACCCCAGCGAAAGCCTCCACAGCACTGTCCAACAAAGCTTCCTGTAATAGTTGGAAATGCTCTGTATCTGTGCCATCCAGAATGGCAGCTACCAGTCACAAGCGGCTAGTGAGCACTTAAAATGTGGCTAGTGTAACTGAGGAAATGACGCTTAATTTTATTTAATGTTAAATAATTTAAATTTAAATGACTACTGTGTGGCTATCATTTATTTTCTTGTACAGCAACACAGGTCTAGAGGTTTATTTTCTGGAAAGGATGCGACAAAGGGTCGTGGGACTAGAGATGTCAGGCGAAGCACAGGGACCTCAGGCACATGGAAAGGCCGCGTCTGCACACACACCGCATGCTGAGCGCCTGGACGCTGCGACCTTCACCCTCTCCCCCACACGGCTCCCGAAATGCTAGCGGCCAGTCCCTCACCCTCTAAGCAAGACTGCAGTACGGTTCTGAGGACTGTGACCATCCCACCAGAACAGACCTAAAGATTCCGACGGGGTTTCCCCCAATTCACAGCTCACTCTTCAGTGAAGTTCAAAGTTCACGAGCTCCACGCACACTCACCTCACCCCCCACCCCATGTTTAATTATGAACAGCCAAGATAAACAGAAGATAAACAGATGTCTGAGGAAAGCCTCTGATGGAGACAGAAAAAAGCAATTCACAGAAAATAAAAGATCACACAGAAAAACTTTAAAAATTAATGTCTTCAGAAAAATAAAAGAATATTTTTTATTTATGAAGAATAGAATG
Source organism: Avahi laniger (assembly GCA_963575035.1). Lineage (NCBI taxonomy): Eukaryota > Metazoa > Chordata > Mammalia > Primates > Indriidae > Avahi > Avahi laniger. The sequence continues at coordinate 6,137 of CAUYSK010002036.1, forward strand.
TTTCTTCTTTAAAAGTAACATTTCAGAAAACAAAAAGGGAGCTCTTGAATATTAAAAAGATAATAACAAATGAAAAACAGGACTGGAAAAGGGCCCTACGGAACTTTCTAGGTGGGTGGAAATGTTCTACATTTTGTTTAAACTGGTAATTGCACAAGTGTATACCAATTGTCAAGATTAAGTAAAATAGGTCTAGCACTTTGGAGGCCAAGGCAACAGGATCACTTGAGGTCAGGAGTTCAAGACCAGCCTGAGCAACATAGTGAGACCCCATCTCTACAAAAAATACGAAAGTCAGCTAAGAGTGGTGGTGCACGCCTATACTCCCAGCTACTTGGGAGGCTGAGGCAGGAGGATCACTTGAGCCCAAGAGTTTCAGGTTGCTGTGAGCTATGATCATGCCACTGTACTCATGCCCAGGCAACAAAGTGAGACCCTGTCGCTTAAAAACAAAAAAAGTGAAATAAACACTTAGGATTGGTGTACTTTATGTAAATTATATTTTAATTTTAAAAAGCTCGATAGAAAAGTTGAAAGATAAAATTTAGGAAATAGCTTTAAAAAGAACAGTTTGAAAATAGGAGAAAAAATATAAGAAAATTAAGAGGGCCAATACAAATGGTCACACATCTGAGTTCCTAAAGACAAGACAGAGAAAATGGAAGGGAGAAAAGAATCAGCACAACTATTTAAGAAATATTTCCCAGAACTGAAGGCCACAGCTGTCAGGCTGAAGAGGTCCACCAACACAGTGGATGAAAACAGACCTGTTCAGGGCATACCTGGGCAACTGCAGAACACCAGAAACAACAGAAGCGTCTACGAGCTTCCAAAAGAGAATAAACTTGGCCACACTGAAAAGATCAAGGACTGAGAATGTGTTCAGGCTTTTTAACGGTTGCACTGAAGCAAGGAGACAATCGACCAGGGCCTTCAAAATTCTGAAGGGGGGTCAGGTGCAGTGGCTCACGCCTGTAATCCTAGCTCTCTGGGAGGCCGAGGCAGGCGGATTGTTTGAGCTCAGAAGTTCGAGACCAGCCTGAGCAAGAGCGAGACCCCGTCTCTACTAAAAATAGAAAGAAATTAGATGGACAATTAAAATATATATATAGAAAAAAAAAATTAGCCGGGCATGGTGGCGCATGCCTGTAGTCCCAGCTCCTCGGGAGGCTGAGGCAGCAGGATCACTTGAGCCAGGAGTTTGAGGTTGCTGTGAGCTAGGCTGATGCCACGGTACTCTAGCCTGGGCAACAGAGTGAGACTCTTTCTCAAAAAAAAAAAAAAAAAAAACTCTGAAGGGAAACAATTTCCGACCCGGAAGTCTGTCACCAGCCAAAGTATCAACAGAGTATGAAGGAGGAATCCGGGTAGATTCGGACATCAAAGATCTCAAGAAATTTACCTGCTAGGCCCCTCCCCCTGCACATCTTTACCTGCTAGCAGAAGACATGCTCTGACACTGGAAATAAAAACTAAACAAAGGGGAAGTAAAGGGAATTAACAGGGAGATGGAACCAGGAGATCTCAGGATGAGAGCTGCGGCCAGCCTCTGAGGATGACCAACACTGACTCGGGCAATGCAACTCCAGAAACGGCTGTGTGGAGGGCTGTCATCAGCGAGACCCCCACAGACTGCACTCAGGGCCGGAACGCCTGGTGAGCCCGGAACAGATTCCTACTGCATTTGGCTTTTCTTAATCACACACTAATGAAGTTCTTGTTCTCCCCTCTCTGCCCTGCTGTCTGAATCAGCATGAGACCGTTTCATCACCAGAGAAGTATTCAGTTTTGGCTGCTCCTGAGAGCTGCACATAGCCAGGGTGAGCTTAAAAGCAGAAATAAAACATGTGGCAGCCCACTCCCCTTGACTATGCTTCTTCCAAGCCCCCGACTGCTTGCTGGACCCACGTGGTCTTCCAGACACTGCCACGGTGAGGAGCTCGGTCCCCCCCAACTCACTCATGACCTTTCCCACTGACTTCCCCAAAAGGGTCCCTGAAACCTCGCAACTCTGAATCCAGACTTGACCCAGAGTTTCTGTTCAGATCTGGCGGCAATGAGTTCAATCTAGGACCATGAAGCTCTTTCCTGAGAGCCTTCATCTAGCGACAGCAACACTGCCCTTTCCTTAGACACCTACACTTGTGCTTGCTATAAGGACAGACACGCCGGAAGGCAGGCAACGATCCACACAAAAGTGGGGGTGTGGTTGTTACCTGTGAGGGGGGTGCAGTGGAAGGGGATACTTGGTTCCTTCTAAGATACTGGTAATGTCCTCTTTCTTAACCTGAATGGTGGGTACGTGGGCATGTTTCTCTATCCCCCATACACATGTTTTATATACTCTTCTGTATGTTGATACATTTTTCAACCTAAAAAGTCCACTCCTGAGAAGATTAAACAAGCTAATATATTTAAAATCCCTAATACAATCGGAGATCCTTGGTACATACATATTAATTATCAAGTACCTTATCCTCTGCAGTTATCAAATATATGCTTCTTTAAAGACCATCTCGAATGGCAGCAACCTTCAAAAGCTCTGCCTAGGCAATAATGTCCTTGACTTTAATCATTTGCCAGTTTATGTCATTATTTACTAGTAATAGATGCCTCCTTAGCTAGGCTGAGAACAGACATAAACAAAAGCATTACTTTTCCTAATGATTCTTTCCCTCTTTCAGCCTTCCATTATCTACTATAAAAATAATGATGGTCTTAAGTCAAAGGGGTGGGGCCTGACACACCAGATTCCCTCAGCAGAGAGTCAGGTTCTCAGATGACGTCCTTCCATCACTTGGTGCCTTCCCACCTCCAGCACCTGCCTGGCACAGAGCAACAACTCAAATGTCTCTCAATAAATAACAAACAACATCAGACTAAAAAAGTACTAAGAAGAGTGACAAATATGACCAAAGTAATTAAAAGTAGCCCTATATGGAAAGGTAAAATTCATTGTGACCATTCCTGGTTAAATGAATCAAGCAAAATCTTTAAGCATAAAGAGGTTTGGTATTAAGGATAACCCTTGAACATTATTTCCAAGTCTGAAAAGGACCAAACCAGGGAAAAGCGGCATACTCCAAATGCACTGCAATTGAGGCGGAATAAAGGGTGGCAGTGGGAGCCTTTCCACGCAGCACAGTGACTGGATCTTGGTGGAGTCCACCCCCACGTCATCAGCAGGGTGTGGACTGACTGAGCTCTGAGCCTGCCTCTGCCAGAATCTAGCTCTGGGTCTTGGACAAGTTAGGGAGCCCCCACTGAGCCCTCAGTTTTCCCCTACCACAAAACAGGTGGGCAGAACGAATGACCACAAAGCTCCCTGAAAGCCAACAGGGTGGCAGGAGTCCACATCTCCCTGCTTTCTGACTCGCTAAGTGTCAGAGCAGTACAGGGGGCATGTCCAGTGCAAAACTGTCTCTCATATCCAACCGGTAGGGAAAATAGAGACACAGTTTCAAACTCAGGTGCTTTTACACAGAGCCTAAGTTCTAAAAGCTTTTTGTAAATGCTATGCTTTAAGACAGTTAAATGTATCCAGTGACTTTTAACCTGAAAACTGCTAAAGCCAAGAGAAATAATGTAGATTGAACCTATGCCCATTTCTATTATGATTCCATTTTTTAAAGTAACTCACAAATGTGCATGACTCACATATCTGAATATAATGAGATGTTCCTTTATCATTTCATCTTCTGTGCCAGTAATCTCACATTACACAGTGCCAAAGCCCATTAATAAGTATAGCATGTGTTTCTGACCACACTCCAAAATCCAGCACAGGACTGCTGCAGTGGGGAAAAAAAACCTAAGTGAGGATTTCTGAGCTTTGGATTACAGGACCCCCGTCAGTTGTCAAAAATATGACTCCCTCATCTCCCTCTGCATGGCCACCAAGGCTATTATTGATACCTGAAAGCATTAACAATTACCCTTCAGCTGATACAGCCCTCTGAAGTTTACAAAGCTCTTGTCCATCTATTAAACTTGATTCTTAGTGACCTGCTAGAGTGCTTAGGAAAGATGTTACCCTACCCATTGTACAGATGAAGAAACACAGGTTCGGAGAATTTAAGTGACTCGCCCAAGATTACACGGCCAGCAAGTGGTAACTGCACCCTGAAATGGCACCCAGATCATCTAAAACCAAAAACTTGGTTCTTCTCACCAAATTGGTTTGTGACCTAGGGATAAGAAAATAAGTTACTGAAATGAAATTTGTTGAAAATTCTTGTGATTTTACTTACGGGAGTAGTTCAACATTTTCTAAACACTTGTAGACACTGTAGCTTCCCTATCCCTTTCTTATTCCCTTTGTACTGTGGGTTGCTGGAGTTGTAACTCCTTCTAAGAAAATGTCAGCTAAGGAAAGCCAGTCCATGAAGATGCTACTACCCCTCACTTGTCCCTGTCGTTAACATCACCAGTAAGTGGATCCTGTCTATTTCCAGAAAGAACAGGGAAGTACGGGAGCCAAAATCTGAACCAGGCCCAGTGACAGACCTGTGGCTAAATCCAATCCAGTTCGCTCCCTTTACCCTTTCTTTCTTGTCCCTCACGAAGTGGGTCAGGAGAACCTCAGAAACCTAGAAGGGCGGGGGAGGAGAGGCCAGGACAGAAATCCCAGGGGTGAACGAGAGCCAGCTAGAACAGGAACTAAGATAGCCTCCCCCTTTGGACTTGACCCCAGATGTATCCCTTCTTCCCTTTCCAACTAAGAAGACAATTCTTGAACTCTGCCCTCAGAAGAGAAATTACTACCTATAGCATGACTTGGGTCAATGGCAGCAGAGAGAGATTAAGCAACTGGCCTCAAGTCACAGAGCTGCACAGGCAGCGTGGAGCAGCATGGCCTTCAGTCTTCTCCCTACTGGTAGATACTAAGGCATTCACAATCCTTCATGTGAAATAGGGCTTTCGGCAGTCCTTTTGGTGATCAAAAATTCCCTAAGCAGCCAAAGGTCGTGTTAGTTTTCAATTGTTTTTAAGAAGGAAAAAAACCCCACCATTAAACATCCTCTCCACTTAGTTCCTTGAGAACAGCTAATCAGACCATCCCTGTATAAAAACAAGATTTGCTTCACTGGCCTGATAATTCCATTGGCAGGCACAACTAACTACAAGGTTAGTTAGTTCCGTCGAAGGTACGGAAATTCACTCTGGATCTTTACCTCTGATAACACAATAAGGGCTGGAATCCCCTGTCAGTTTATTAAGCCAAGCTTACGAGAAGTCATAGAGGGGTAATTTCCAAAGCCAGTCAAACATCAGTAGTATGTCACTCACCCAGACTTCTCAGTTTACAAACACATTTCTTAAAACTGACTAGTAACAATATAAAAATCTCCCCTCCCCTTCACCACTTCAAACATTTGGTATGATTTAGGTTTTTGGTTAACCATGCTTGTCTAATGCTTTAAGTTACCAAATTATTAACGGGGCTGGAACTTTATAACCATCCTCATTTAAATACAATCACAGATTACACATCAAAAACTTAAAACAAATCTTAAAACAAGTCTTGGGCCAAATGAGATCTGCCTTTATAATCTGGGTAGAAAATGGTGAGTAAACAAGCTAATCATGATCACCATCTCTAGAACAAAGATACAGGAAAGACCTTAAGGAGTGGTTTTGGTATCAGTCAAACCTGAATTTAAATCCTGGCTATATGGGGAAAAAAAAAAAAAAAAATCCTGGCTATGCCACTTATGAGCTGTGTGGTCCTTGTGTGAGCACTTGAGTTCCTGAGGCTCAAGTTTCTGCAAATCTAATACCAGGGCCCTCTCATCTGACTGCTGTCAAAGACCAAGCACAGTGAAAATCATAAATTAGGTACTAAATAAAAGATACTTATTGACTACTATCAATATAAGTCTGGAATACCAGGCAATGTGACTGCAGGGGTAATAACAACGCGAACATTTGGGATAGAAAACAGTTACAGCTTTTTCATATTCTACTTGCCACCCTTCAGTCCCATACCAATCCAACCTCCTCCTCCACCACCTATCCCCATCACCTTCAGCCTACAGAGACTGACACGTAACATAATTAGCACATTATTAAACATTTTATTGGATTTCCAGGATCACTACTTGCTGGTCCTAACGCCGATCCGTTTAAGGCCTCAAGTGGAAAGGTTCATTGTTTCTCTAACTTCTAGTCTCACTGCCCCGTCACTATTCTAGCTCATTATAAACTACACCTAGACTGCAAGTGAGTACAAGAATTAATTAGAATTGTGGAAGCTTGAAAATGCAAAAATCATCCTTGAACAGTAACAGATAATGTTAACTTCAAACATTCTAACACTCTCCAAAACCACTTTGGTTCAGATCACAGGGGGACACTCCCATTGGCTGACTGTGGTGAATGTGTCACAAATTAGGGTACCTCAGGCTAAGATTCTCAGGCCCAGGGTGCTGTGACTAAACCACTGTAACCACTTTATATCCATTCAGCTACTCCTTTTCTATAACTATAAAAGCATCAGCTAAAAACAACTCTCTATTCAAATAAGTTTAGAATCAAGGCCACATATATGATGACTTAAAACCAAATGAAGCTTAAACTCTCCCCACAGACATCTATGCACTTTGCCAGGGCTAACACATACATGGTTCCAATGTGTTAAACCAATGGTTCTCAACATTTGCCATCTTTTCAACGTGTATTTTGTAATGCCCTCCCTTTACCGCCCGGAAATGAACATCAAAAATAGTATAAATTATTCACACACAATCTCAAAGTAATCAATATAATGTCCTAACTATAAATAAATGAAAACTTAAAGAAATTTGTAAGTTATATGTCATTAAACATAATTGCTCTGTCATGAGTACACCAGAAGACATAACGAAGTAGTCTAATACTTGCATCAATAGTATTAATAGAATAACCACAGATGTAATAACTATAAATGCAGACAGATACTGGCATATTCTTCGTGGCAATGCAAACACAAGCACACCAACATTGGTAAACGATTTACAAAAACAGTAAATAGCTTTTGGCGAAGTTACAGCAAAATAACACAAAACAGTATAGTATTTTATATAGTACATCAATTTATACAGTAGTCGCATTCCTAGAAAATTCGGGACTTATCAAAATGATGCAAAAAGTATTTTATATAAAATGGAATTAGGTTCTAGGTTAAGAAAATTACAAACCGGTTTTTCCCCTACAAGAATGTAGAGACATTTGAAAGTCATGTAGGCTACTGAAAAATTCTTCTTTGCACAGGACTGTTCCTATGCACATTACAGGATTCTAGTATTCCTGGTCATGCCCTCTAAATGCCAAAGGTACCCAACCACCATCAATGAGACAACCAGCAAGGACCCACAGAAAATCACTGTGCCAGCCATGCACTGCTATGAGGCCAAGTAGAGTCTTATTGTCTTTCTGTTTCATGCACTGACCTTAGAACTATGCTTGGCTCCTAAGTAGGTGCTCAATAAGTTTGAGGAACTGGGTGGTGGTTCTCGTAAAGTTGTTCCTCCATTTGTTCTGAGTAGCAGAAAAGCAGAGTCAACATTTTCAATCAACAGAAAGATGGCATCTACTGGGCTGGAATGTAGAACTGCAGATACTTCACTCACAATCAGAAACACTTCATAGGATGCTTTTATTCCTACCCCATAATGATGGCCTAAGACCAGGACAGCAAATGCACATGGGCGCAAGGGCCAAACAAGCAAAACACAGAGGATTTTTAGGGCAGTGAAAATACTCTGTATGATATAATGATGATGGATACATGTCATTATACATTTGTCCAAACCCACAGAATGTCCCACACCGAAAGTGAATCCTAATGTAAACCATGGACTTTGGGCAATTATGACATATCAGTGTAGGTTCATCAGTTGTAACAAATGTGCCACTGTGGGTGGGGGGTGCTGACAATGGGAGAGGCCATGCATATGTGGGGTCTATACCTTCCTCTTAATTTTGCTCTTCAGCCTAAAACTGCTCTAAAAAAATAAAGCTTTGAAGAAAAATAATAAAACAACAACAAAAATATACATCATGGCATGATATCCCACTGAGCCCAAGAATAGCTTTAAAATCCATCTCAACACAGCTCCAATAAGTCTTGCTAACTGATTAGGGTTCCTAACCTCAAAAATGGGAGAAGAAAACTAGTAGGTTGAAACTGACTTTCTGTGGGTATCTAGAGCCTTCCATACTATGCAATCCAGCAATTCCCACCACTATCATCTTACTATGCACTTTAGGCACATAGGGCTATGTGCTTATTTGATCTGCCCACAGCAATATGACATGGTATAAATCCCTACTTTACAGGCAGCTAAATGAGGCCCAAACACGCGGCCCAAAGTCAAAAGTTGGTAACACAGCCCAGATTACAGCCCAGATCTATCTAGCTCCAAGTTTGTGCTAATAAGTTGTCACAACCACCTGCAAAACCATTTGTCTGGAGGAGTGTGGTGATAAAGCTTCCTACTAGAGTGGCACCTCTCTCCTCTGCATGGACCCAGCGTGTAGGCAGACACCTCTAGGTAGATGCCAGACAGCATGTCAAATAAAAGCCAAAACAAAAAAATTCCTCCCTTGCTCAGCCAGAGTCACAGGGACTTGGGAGGATTCCCAAAGCAGATCTTTAAACCAAGCTGCAGACAGCAGGACCACACATTCCCTGATGCACAAAGACCCAAAGCTTCAGAATGGCATCAAGCCCCACCTAGTGCCGGCTCTAACCTGCCTTCACTGCCGTTACCAGGTTCCCACCTCTCTCTTGGAATGGCCAGTGCTGCTGCCGGCACAGCCTACTTTCCAGCCTCTGAGCACACACTAGATCTTTGCTCACCTGATGGTTTGGAAGAAATGCTCCTCCTACCTGCTCGGTAAATGTGAAACCTGCCCATCTTCCAAGGCTCAACAGTAAGGTCCCCTCCCCTTCGCCCCCAGGCTCCTCACTGCCCAGTGGAAGGAACTGACCCCACTTCAGAGCCTTCACGACATTGTGTGCACACTTTCCCGGGGGGCCCTTACCCCACTCCTTGCAGCCCAGTTTTCGTGGCCCTTCCCCAGATTATTAGTTGCCTATTTATCCTGTATCCTCCCAGAGTGATGACCACAGCCGCCACCACCACTAGATATAAGGTCCACTTAATGAATGTCTGACATGTCATCCACTCCATATACATTATTTTGTTTAATCCATATACATTAGCTCCATTTTACTAATGAAGAAACTGAGGCCTGGCGTGCCACAGCCTCCACCAGCACTACAGCAGAGTGGATATGAGCAGAGTCTGGAACCAGACTGCCTATGTTTGAATCCCAGCTCTACCACTTACCAGCTGGAAATCCTGGGTAAGTTATTTACCCCTTTTTGCCTCCGTTTCCTCATCTGTGAAACAATGATAATACTATATACTCAACAAGATTTTTGTCAGCATTAAAAGAGTTCATGTATGGGAAGACACTCAGCACAGCGTATGACACATAATGCGGACTAAACAAATGTTTGGTATTGCTACATCATCACTGTCTCCAACCTCATCTCCCATTATGCCCTAAGTCCAACTTTTATGTCCTCAAACACACCAAACTCTTTCCCACCTCTGTCCAGACTAATTCTTCAGGCTCGACTGCTCTCTGCGCACCTGCTCCTTACCATCCTTTGGGTCTGACTACGTGCTTGCCTCCGAGGGATGTTCCCTGACAGCCCTATTACGGAAGAGCCTGTCTATCCAGCCCGGTCTCCAGGGCCCCTTCCTCCTCCTCAACTCCTATTAAACTCACCACATCCTTGTTTCTTTTCCTCAGAGCACGTATCACAGCCTAGAATTCTGTTAACTTACTGGTCTGTATATTTGTTTGGTGTCCACTCCCTCATAAGAGATGAGGGAATGGACCACATCTGTCTTCCTCACCATTGTATCTTCAGCCCGCCAAGGGCCGGGAATATAATCAATGCTCAATAAATATCTATTGAATAGATGGGTAAATGAATGAATAAATGAGGCTCAGAAAAGTTTACTAATTTGCCAAATATCACACAAATAGTTAACAGAAGAGATGAATTTCAAACCCAGATTTGACTCCAAAGATGGTGCTCTTTGTAGCCTGGTACCCTTCCTCCTCCTACACAGGAAGTGTATAAGAAGAATCTGTTGGATTAATAATTGAATGAATTACAGAATCCTTAAATTAATACATGGATAGTCACTGTTGCTAAGGGAACAACTGTTAGCCAGCAAAGTGCCATTTTCTCTATTTGGTCAAATCTGAATTATCAGTCAACTCAAATATCTACTAAGCACCGACAATGAGCAAATCTGTTATGTTCTCTGTATAATGCAAAACAATAAAAAGTAAACGTATTTGGCTGGAAGACAGTAAACAGGATCAGGACTATAGTGTATGGTTGGGCAGGTTGTGCACTGCCAAGAACGGCTGACTGAGGTGAGGGAGTGATGGCTGAAATCCAGCCTGTCTTTTATTAATATTAATACTAGTCAGGCCACGTTCCCTGGTACAGGGCTGCCTCACACAGACAAGGCGCTGTCTTCTAATTCTCACAGAAGGAACATATACAAGCAGCAGTCCTAAGCAGGGTCGGTCTTACTTCTTAAGGCTGGATATCTACACCATGGTTCTTTAATAGCACAAAAGACACTGACTATTAAGAACAGTCTCCACTCCCAAACATCCCAGTGTCCCTGAAACAGTCACTCGAGATGAAAGTATTCTATACCATTAGATGATTATGATAATACAAAAACAGGGAAGGGTAGCAGTTCAGTGTTCAGTGTCACCTTTTAACTCAGATCAGTTTATCATATTAGTTATCATTACTTGTCAGAGCAGGGAAGTCTGAAAGTTGGGACCTGAAGAGATTAAGTTTCCATGCGACCAAAGCCGGTGAGAAAGGCTCTAGAACAACGAGTACTACCAGGAAGAGTAGGCTCAGGCTGGAGACCCCAAACTTCACGCACTTCTCCTTTTCCCTGAAGCCAGCCCTAGCGTGAGTGGGTACTCAACAGTGCGTTCATGTGCCTACACACATGCACACACAAAACTAAGGGAGGATGCCATTTAAGTGCCTAGCTTCCTGGCTCCTTAGGTCCTAACTGTTCAGTAGAGAAAAACAGCTAGAGAAGCATAAAGAGCCCCGAGTATCCCTCCTTTCGGCTTTCCCAGTAACCTTCAGGCTGTCCTTTGGAAAGTCACTTTTCCCCACTAAGCCTTAATTTCACATTTAGGAAATGAATAAGGCTGTTAAGGTGTTAATAGATCAGGATTTTCAAGCTGTGTTCTGAGGAGCCAAAAGATTCTGAATGCTATAAAATTCTGCCCCCTCCGAAATCATTCAAATTCCATTCTTAATATTTTAACAATTTTTGAAATTACAATGAACCTCTACAAATTCAAATTTTATAGGAAATGTGAACCCACTGACGATCACCAATGTGTTCACATTATCTTTCTGCAGACCTCAGAATAAAGCTGCTCTTGCCAGTTCTAAGCTTATATTATATTTGAGTATCTTGTAAATATGTCGCTGATTCTGAAGGAAGTTGGAACTCTTTTAAAATTCAGGCCTGCACTTGTCTGATCCCTTAAAATCGTTCAAGCAAGTACACTGCTACAGCGCACTTGCAGCGTGTTCAATTAAATGCCAGGCAAATGTCGGGCACATCTGCTGGCTCATGCTCTTATCACAGGGGACTAGTCGGTTGTGCAAAAACAAATGAATTCATAACAGGTCGCACAGCAATAAAAGAATGAGCACACATTGTCATCTGTCTTGCATTTTGTGGTAGAGAATGAAAGCACCTGTTAAATAGTTTGATTCTCCTTTGAGATCAAAGTTCCCCCTTTTTATCTTTCAGGCTTTGGAATCAATTTAATTAATGAGTATCCTGAAATTGCAAGGTGTTAGAAAACTATTCTAATATGTAATTATCCATGCAAATCAAACTTTTCTATATTTCAATCAAAATTAAATTCAGAAGTAATCTGGGTAATGAAAATGGCAGATGACTGGGGCTGCCTACTCAGAACCCAACTTAAAAGCTTCATTGTTCTCTTGACTTTACCATAAGCAAACGGTGTGGTATTTATAAATCTAAACTTATAAAATTATATATCTTTACTACATTGAGGTTTCATGTGAGATTTGATTTGGAACAGGGTTCCTTGGTTTCAAAAAGAGTCAAAAACCACCATGCCAGATTCCTTCAAAGTTCTCTTCAACTTCCAACATGCATAGAGGAAGGCAATTTCTAATTAAGCCTGGATTACTTTCCCACTCCCAACCGCTTCACCCAGACTACAACTCCCAGGGGGAGGGAGGGCCTAAGCAAATATATTCCCTTTCCACACCCCTATTCTACCTGGAGCAGGCAGCTGTCCACCCTGGGTGCCAATCAGCCAAGTCCCCACTTCCCCCAGCCACAGGGTGAAAGCTATTCTGCCCACCTCAACCACAGCAGTGGGACACCCAGCCATTTGGCTCAAGGCTAACTGGTTGTTCCCTGGTGATTACCAGGCTCCTAGGAGATAACCCTCTAAGAGCGTAGATCAGCATTCAGGGGGCCCTCAACCTTTAACTTTAGCATAAAGAAGGTATCCCTTTTATGTAGGAGTTACTCCCTCTCCCCTACCCTCCCATCTCTGCCTATCAAAACTCTGTTCTTCACCCTGCTGTGGGGAATGGTAAATTGCCAGAAACCACCGAGAGGCAATCTGGTAAAAGAAGACCTAAAAAACAGGAAACCATGCAAATCCCAGAAATTTATCCTAAGAATAGATAATGCATGCACACAGAGATCTAGCCGTGTGTGTGTGTGTGTGTGTGTGTGTGTGTGTGTGTGTGTATTAAAATTGAAAGCAACCTAAATGTACTTTAAAAGATGGACATTGGCTTAAAAAAAAAAAAAAAAGCAAGAATATTCAAACCATAGAATGCCCACACTATCTTTAACAGCTACATTTTGCGCATTTATTATATACTGGATCCTCTGATAAGGTTCTTTACATCTCATTTAATGCTCACATGCTCATTTAATGCTCAATGCTGTGAGCTAGATACTACTGAACTATATAAATAATAAAACTAAGTTCTACAAAAGAAATAATTTAGACAAAAGTCACCTACCTAGTGTCAACGTCAGGTTCAAACCTAACTTACTCACTCTTGCATTTAACATTTATTAAGCATCGACTCCGCGTCAGGCATGGTGCTACGTGCCAGCTTTGTTGCTGGAGCTTTTCTCTTACTTTCCATTTTCAAATAATTTTAGATTCACAGAAGACCTACAAAGATAGCACAGAGAGTTCCCATACTAATGTTACGGCATTTTTAAATTGACAAAAAGGAATAATCATCCACTTCATCATCAAATAACTCAGAGGGCACTGGGCAGCTGCAGCCAACACCCACCTCTGCCTGGGTCTGATCTCCCATCCCCACTGACTCTGCACTGTCCTCCCCACTGCATCAGCCAAGGGAATAAAGAAAATTACCACAAACCAAAGCCTCTTTCACCCAGTAAGAATTCTTAAGCCACTGCTAATGGGGTCCAAAGCAACAGAAAGAATTATGCTTTTTATTTATGTATTTATTTATTTATTTATTATTTTGAGACAGAGTCTCCTCTGTCACCCTGGGTAGAGTGCAGTGGCATCATCATAGCTCACTGCAACCTAAAACTCCCGGGCTCAACCCATCCTCCTGCTTCAGCCTCCTGTGTAGCTGGGACTACAGACACGCACCACCAGGCCCAGCTAATTTTTCTATTTTTGGTAGAGACAGGGGTCTCCCTCTTGCTCAAGCTGGTCATGAACTCCTGACCTCAAGCGATCCTCCTGCCGTGGCCTCCCAGAGTGCTAGGATTACAGGCGTGTGTCACCGTGCCCAGCCAAGTTATGCTTTTCAAATGAGTACACAATCTTAGGGAAATCTCAGATAGGAAAGAGCAGTCATAACAAGAAAAATAACAAATATAAGTAAACACTACATCAGTGTTAGCTGTGTGTACCAGCCATCACACCCAACACTGTACTCATTTAATCCTAAACCATCCTGAAAAGTGGGTACCACAGTTAGCCCTATTTACAGATGAGCAAATCCAGGTGCAAAGAAGTTAAGTTTTACTCAAAGCTCTACAGCTGGTAAGACATTTCCCTTTCCTGGGAAGAGAGAGAGCACAGGGCTCCCATCCCTCTGCTTTGAACTTCTAAGCTATTTTTAGAACAGTGGCCACCATCCAGACATTAGATGTGACCAATCTCCAGCTCAGCAAAACTATTCACGAGTACAGCGTTTTTCAGCCCCTGAGTAATCTTCATCTAAGAGTGACGTATCTTATACATGCTTCCAGGAAAAGTGAAGACATTTCTGAGGGACTTGCACAACACTGTCTAAAAGCAGGATTCCAAAAGGCCTTTCGTATATGTTTTCATGATGCCCCGGGACATTACCTGTCTTCAGGGATGTCACCTGTCTCCTGCTGCATCCTTCCTGCCAGCAATCTGTGCAACTCGGGAAGCTCTATCACATCGACTGTCTCTACAAAATCGTGGTGCCAGAATTCACTTCAAGGGATCTGCACATCTCTGCCTACACAGCAAGATGCAGGGTGTAAAAAGGGAGTAACGTATTTCCAGCACCACAAAATGCAAACTATTTGCTTCATCAAACATGCTGCTCTAAAAACAGTTTTTGCTTTCAAAGAATCCTTGGTTTGCCTTTAGACTTTCATAATGAACTAACTTTGAATCATTCAAACCTGCTTTGGTCTTTAGGATTTTCAAGCACTACGGAGTGTACAATTACTATATGAATATGAATTCAAGTAATACAAACACACTAAAAAACGCAGCCAATGGCCTAACTCAGGTCCACCTCTCGAATTAAGGAGCTGGCTGAAAGCAACCCAGACACCATTAGGAGTATGAAATAAGAAGGAATATAAGTGCTGATAAAAGCCAGGAAGGGAACGGGGTATCTCAGGAAGCCAGAAAACACATGGAGAGAGAGGAAAGGACCAAAAGCAGCCCCTGTTCCTGGTCACCAATTGGGATCAGTGAGGAAGGGTTTCAGTGAGATCCCAGGAGGCATCTTTCAAGATGTCCTCCAGCTCTAGGCCTAGGAAACTTGCTCAAAAAATGATGAAATAAATGACACAAAGGCACCGCATATGAAGCTCCTTTTTAAGGCTGTAAGAACCTCTTGTCCCAGCTTTGAGAAGGGGAGAGCAGAGGGTGAGGGAAGCCACACCAGGGGAACTGGGCAGTGAAGAGCTGGGTTGTTTTCTCACTGGCAGTACCTGGCATCACTGCAAAGAGAAGTTGCAGTGACTCAGCACGATGAGTGCACAGAGCAGTAAGGAAGAAACAACAGTAAACGGAGAGCTGGGCCTTCTAGTTACAAAACGAGATGGGGAGGGACCTCGGGCTGTGGACCCACATGCGTGCCCCTCAACCCTGACGGTTCCCAAGGCTCTGTCCTCCTGAGCTTTCTCTGAAAACTCTCCCATCTATTGGAATTAAAATATTCTGGTTCATCCTCTCAAAATCCAGGTCAAATACCTCACCTTCCCCGAGAAGTCTTCCTGACTTCCGAGGTCAAATGTAGTCACTCTCCTCTTCATGCCTCCGCAATACTTTGTTAAACACATCAATTACAACCTCAGCTTGCTTTGTGTTATAATATTACCCATCAGACTACACTGGGGGCTGAAGCTGTATTTTATTCATTTTTGTTTCTCACAGTCAGTGCCTAGAACATAGCAGGTGCGCATCAGATGAAAGAATGTCCTCCAGCGGGACCATCCACAATTCCCAAGGCCATAGCAGTTTGCAGGAAGATTCACGACGGACTAATAAAACACACTTACTTGAGGACCAATCTATTTCCAGCCATGGGTAGACACACCCTTGCTCCCTCTAAAAATGGAATGAGGGAGTTTCTCCCTTGATTCCCCTCTAACAATGGGAATGAGAATGCAAATGTATCTGACATCCTTGGGGATGACCCCACCAAACAATCTCACATCCACTGTGACTAAAACCTAAAGCACCAGATTGGGAGGGTATTGAAAAATAGTTTCAAAAAAGATTTCTGACCTTCCTCAGCCCATTAGAGGATGAAACCAGAAAGACTAATCATGATTCATTTTACACCGAGTCTCTGACAACCTGTTCTTTCCTCCTACTCAGCCGAAATGAGAAGTCATCTAGGTCTTGGCAGTCGCTTGCTGTTTTTCCAGCCTTTCCTGCAGTGAGAGCCTACCTGAGATGCCACAACAGAATCGTTTGCAACTGTGTTGGCTCACCTCTGATGCTAAGGGAGAAAAAGAGGGAAAGTCCCCAGAAAGCCACTAAGCGAGTCTTTACGATTTTGTTCAGCGTTTGGTGGAGCTGTAACTGATGCACAAATAAATCCAGAAAGGCTTGGAGTACAACCCGACAGGATCCTGGAACATCTTAGAACAGACCTGTATGTGTCTGGATACCTAAGACTAGCCCCTGGACTTACTCCATCAGTGTCAATATGGAATTCGCCAAGAAAGAAGCCAAAATGTAGTTTCCGGATAAAACTCCCTCGGTCACTTCCTTTCCTTACATGCTCAAGATCAAAGAGGTTAAGCAACATAGAAGAGACGTGGGGCTTTATTAGAGAACCACAGACTTTAAGGTTGCAGTGGACTCTACAAAACATTCAGCGCCCTCTTCTACGGCAATAACCAGCTATACTTTCATTACTGGGCTCAAAAAGTCTCCACCTTTACCCTAAACTCCACAGGGCCAAAGACGGTAAGAGCATTTAGTATTTAAAAATAAAAATTTGACATCGTACACCCTCCAACGCAGTAACATAGGAATTGGCAGGTACCTTTAAGGCATATCCTTTTAAAGTTTCTAAAACTCTTGTATTGTGGAAGAATTCATTCGTTCTTAGGGGAAAATTAAGTTCTTTTTCCCATGAAGTCAAAGAGAGGCACCTCATGTCACTTGCCCATTACCCGTTCCACATTCGTAAGAATTTTCAATGTGACAGAAAACATTAGATTGAAACCATATGAAATTGTCAGCATTTGACCATTTTTGTGTAGTAAAATGGCAATTTTATTTGTCTAAACCAAATATGTATGAATAAGAATGCATGGCCGGGCGCCGTGGCTCATGCCTATAATCCTAGCACTCTGGGAGGCAGGAGGATCACTGGAGGTCAAGAGTTTGAAACCAGCTGAACAACAGTGAGACCCCCATCTCTACCAAAAATAGAAAAAATTAGCCAGGTATGGTGGCGCACATCAGTATTCCCAGCTACTTGGGAGGCTGAGGCAGGAGGATCGCTGGAGTCCAGGAGTTTGAGGTTGTAGTGAGCTATAATGACACCACTGCACTATAGCTGGGGCGACAGAGTAAGACTCTGTCTCAAAAAAAAAAAAAAAAATGCAAAACAGAGCATTTTAAAATTAGCTTAAATGCCTAAAGCTTAGACATTTCATAGAAAATATTTCAAATGACTGTTTTAAAAAAAGGATCAAATATCTGTATGGGGTTGATCCTCCCCATCCCTGGTTTCGTCTGCAGGACCTTATGCAGGCTGAGCAATCTCAGCTATTTGGGGAGCTGCTCGACTGCCAAGCTGGCTCCCAGCCACCACCTGTTACTTTGACAACTGCAGCTTCAGGGCTACCAGGACCATTTGCAAAATCTACACTTACATGAAGCTCAAAGGCTCAAAAGGCATAAGCCAAAGCCACCAAAGAACTCTGCAGCATTCCTCTCCTTCTAATGGTACTTCCGGTTTTCATGCTCACCACACAGTCACAGTCCTGACAAGCACCCTCTGAACTTCAGCTGTTATTCCAGTTTTACCTGGAATCATTCAGAAAACTAGTTCCAAAACAAGTTTCAGAGACCCAACATTGAGTATCTTTTATCTTTGCTAATTTTTCTATAAATCTAGAATCTTTAAAAATTAGAAAAGAGCATATCACTTAAGTTAAAGTTCAATTATACAACACAGGCACTCTCGGTACTATCTTTGCAACTGCCTGTAGATCTACAATTATTTCAAAATAAAGGTTTTTTTCGTTAATAGGCATTAGCGGAAGATTGATTAGTAACTAAAAACCAAAATAGACTTAGTTGATCAGGGGACAACAACAAAAAAAACCCTTATTATTTAAGTTTTTCAGGTATATCCTTAAGGCTGGGTCAAACCAATCCGTCAATGATTCAACTAAACACTTGATATTCAACCTTGGAACAGGGAAACCTATCCATCAATCACTCCAACACTGTCTAAGATACACTAAATTACTCTCACTTTAAGTCTCTTAAACAGAGAAGGTCAAAATCTTTTATGCTAAGAAAGAATACAATTTCATGACCGAAAAAAACTTTTTTTAAAAGTTCAATTATGTACAAATACAAATAATGACTTAAAGAGTAAAGAACAACTTTAATAAAATCTTTTAGAGGTACTATGAGATTTTAAGTGTTTAGTCCATTAATAACAGAAAGGTTCTTTTCAACAACTGGCCCAGCAATAATAGGACAGTGGCAGAATCTTTCCCTGGCCTACAAACTAAGCCTAGATAGAAAAAATATCCAGAAGCATTTGTACTTGTCCAAACTCTTGATTCCATGATATTTCACGGACCAGGATCGTCAGCCTTACGTGGAGGCACACAGATGATCTGATTGGCTTGGGCTTATGGCCACGTTCCAGCTTGATTTTACTGCTCCACTTCCCCCAACACCAGAACTATTTATCTCCTCTACTCTCAACACTAGAACCATTTATAAAGCCCAGAACAGCTCTAAATGAAACTAGTAAGTAAACTATTTCTCCAAAACCAAACCATATACTTTCATGTTTCTCATGAAAAAGCAGAGTTCACTGAAGAAGAAACCTGGAAATAAATGCTTCCTCATGAAGTCTGTCTTCTTAATATTTTATGTCTACACAAGGATGTGGTGTGGGCAGAGGTAGCTGGCAGCACTGCGGTGTCTCAAGATAGGCTATGTAGTGTCCCGGAACAGAATCGTGGGCCTCTGCCTACTCCTGCCATTCTTAAAGTTATAATTAATATTAAAGTATTTAATTAATTGAATTAAACTGAAGATCCATCTAGCATTCTTTTCACAAGGATTCAGTTGGGTCAACTGTATTTGGAGAACTACTGTCTGAAAATCAGTAACATATTTTGCCCTAAAGACACCCTTGCCCCCATGGCACACTGTTCTGGCTGCCATCAACCCTCTTGTCTACAGTCAGGAAGATGTCATATGATTTTGTAAGCAGTAGATTGGTGCATAAAAGTAGACATATGAGCACAACACATACCTCCAAGGGTGACCATGCAACTGGGAATAGCAAATGGCAGTTTACTACCCATTATATAGGACAAGGGGAAAAGTATAAACAAACATCTACCCAACCCCAACTCCAATACATCCACCCAAGTTCACGAGAGCTTCACAGTTTGCATAAGTTCAGAGTCACCAGCTTCGAGCTAGCAGACAGCATGGCTCAGTGGTAAAAAGCACAAGCTTTGCAGTAAGACAAGAGTTACTCACTTATAAAATGAACAAGGTACTTAATGTCTCCAAATATTGGCTTCCTTATCTTTAAATGGGGATAATGTCATTCAATACACAAGAGTTGTTTAAGGCTTGGCAGGGCTCGGTGGCTCACGCCTGTAATCCTAGCACTCTGGGAGGCCGAGGCCGAGGCGGGCGGATTGTTTGAGCTCAGGAGTTCGAGACCAGCCTGAGCAAGAACGAGATCCCGTCTCTACTAAAATTAGAAAGAAATTAATTGGACAGCTAAAAATATATAGAAAAAAATTAGCCAGGCATGGTGGCGCACGCCTGTAGTCCCAGCTACTTGGGAGGCTGAGGCAGGAGGATTACTTGAGCCCAGGAGTTTGAGGTTGCTGTGAGCTAGGATGACGCCACGGCACTCTAGCCCGGGCAACACAGTGAGACTCTGTCTCAAAAAAAAAAAAAAAGAGTTGTTTAAGGCTTAAGTGAGGTATACGCAAGGACACATACTGGACACATAGTGTACATGTAATTTATAAGGTCACAGTCATGGATATAATTCCCATACAAGGCTTTAAAAAAAACTCACAGAAAACTACATGGTTTCTGTTTGCATACTGATATCCAGCTGGTATGATGTCTCTAGTGTATGTGTGCCACACAAGTCAATAAAAGCAGAAGCCAGAAAGGGAATAAGAGAAAAACAACTGAGACTGTGGGTGCCCCAACTGGGTGGCTCAATATCATTCCTTTCTAAGTAAAAACCAGCATGCAAATATACTCTAGTGTTTTAATAGTGCTAAGCTTCATTGTTTTGGAATGCACATAAAATATAAGCTCACCAAAGGAAATGCTGCAGAAATTTCATACAAATATGCACAAATGGCCAGGTATGGTGTGCACCTATAGCCCCAGCTACTTGGGAAACTGAGGCAGGAAGCTAGCTTGAGCCCAGGAGTTTGAGACTGCAGTAAGCTATGATTGCACCACTGCACTCCAGCCTGGGTGACAAAGCAAGATTCATCCATAAAAAGATGCATATATGTATGTGTGTGTATATATGTGTGCATATATTAATATATATGTTTATGTATATTCACTAATATTACACACTGCCAGGCCTTCTCACTTAGAGCTGTGTATAAAATACAAGTGACTAGATGCCAACCAGCCTGTAAATCCTATGGGAATAGGCCGTACACACAGGCACACTGATGGCTTCAAGAAGAAAAAACAGGTACGTTGAAAGAAAAACAATAGAAAGCACAGCAAGAATTCCAGCCTGAAGCTAGTTAGTGTGGAACGAATACACTATGTGTGTATTCGCATGCACACATACACACACGCTCAAGAACACATAACTCAACAGACTCTGGAGAGAATCCCTATTACGATAATAACAGCCATAATTCATGGAAAACCTATTTTATATCAAGTTTTTCTATCTCAATTTCTTAAAAAAATGTGGAAAGTGAGATTAAGAGGGCTTTGTTGTTCCTAGGCAATAGAGTCAGCAAGTGGTAAAACTTAAACCCAGATCTTAAAACTTCGACCTACGCTATGCTCCATAAGCACAGCGCATAGCACAATTTACATTCATAACTGAACCTGACAAAGAAAAAATAAGTTGTGCTCAGTTACCTCAATGTAAAAACAAAAAAATATATTTACTTTTTTCATCAAAATAAAGTTTTAAAAATATGGTTATTACAAGAAAAAACTCTCACCACCTAGAAAACTTATCCCAGAATGATTCACCTCTAAGGGTTCAAAAGAGCCAAGAATTTACTGTAACTTGCATCCACATCTGAGAAAAAAATTCATTCCTTAACTCTAGAGATTTGAAACACTTAAATACAGAATGCAGCAATACTACTAGAAACTCCTTCACTTGGGGCTTTCATTGGGGCTTATTCACCTATTACTCTACAATAATTAGAAATGAAAGATAAGACAAAGATGATTTGTCTTGCTCAACCAAATATTTTAGGGACAAAAAAATTAAGCAAATTAAATCAATAATTATTTCAAATTTCCCACAGTTAGAATGAAAAGAACTAGGCCGGGCGCGGTGGCTCACGCCTGTAATCCTAGCTCTCTGGGAGGCCGAGGTGGGCGGATCATTCTGAGCTCAGGAGTTCGAGACCAGCCTGAGCAAGAGTAAGACCCCACCTCTACCAAAAATAGAAAGAAATTAATTGGACAGCTAAAAATATATATAGAAGAAATTAGCCGGGCATGGTGGCGCATGCCTGTAGTCCCAGCTACTCGGGAGGCTGAGGCAGTAGTATTGCTTGAGACCAGGAGTTTGAGGTTGCTGTGAGCTAAGCTGACGCCACGGCACTCGCCCCAGGCAAGAGAGTGAGACTCTGTCTCAAAAAAAAAAAAAAAAGAATGAAAAGAACTGGCCTCTTTCCAGAGTCCTCTGCTCCTTCTATCAGAGAAGCTGGGACTGGAAAGGGGGCCTCAGAACTGTGGTGTTTGTTACATTCAAACTCCCACAAAGAAGCTTCATTTTAATGATGGAGAAACCAAAGCTCAGAGGCATGAGGTGACTTAACTAACCAGGGTCTCAAAATCAGTTACTATCAGATCCCCAACAAGAATCCAGGTACCCGACTCTCTAAGTTAAGTGGAATGTCTGAATCTAAAGACCAAATGGAGAGCCTGAAGTCAAGTAAGTGTCCCCTGGGACTTTGGGGCATTCTCCAGGGGAGGCAGGGAAGATGGAAGTGCGATCTACAGGACAGATTCCCAGAGGCCCAGAGAAGCCCTACCTACTGGAGCCGGGTAGGCCTGGAGCAACTGCAACAGGGTGGTGGTTCCTCACAAATATGAGAATGATTCAGAATTAGATAAGATCCAAAAAAAGAGCAACTAACTCCTGGATGAACATAATGACCGAATGCAAAGATAAACTACCAAATTAGAAGAAAAGATTATGGTGTCTTATTTGAAGCATTTACATTTCAATGATGAGATTCAATATATCTTGGATGGAAGTAGGTATTTTCACATAAAGGATAAAGAAGACATGTGGATCTGGATTGTCAGGAAGAAAAAGACACACTAACGTTTCCTGCAGGAATTTATCACTGTTCCATTAGGGATGAAAAGAACGATGCAAAAGCAATCCGGCCATGTGCTGGAGAACCAGTATGGACTGTTCTGATACTCAAAGACAGTACGTGTCATTTTTGGCACAAGTAGCACGGTGGGGCTCTCCAGAGACTTTTACACTACTTGTAAAGGTACTAACCACAGTAAGGGAGCAGAAAATTAATCATTTTCTTTTAAAAAAAAAAAAAAAAAAACTTTGCCAATCTGTTTGCAAATCCATGCTGTATTATACAGAGAGGGAGAGATAGGCAAAGCATAAAAGGTTTATGTAAAAATTGACAGATTTAGAAATACAAATGTTT
Organism: Avahi laniger; assembly: GCA_963575035.1. Classification (NCBI taxonomy): domain Eukaryota; kingdom Metazoa; phylum Chordata; class Mammalia; order Primates; family Indriidae; genus Avahi; species Avahi laniger. The sequence continues at coordinate 29,113 of CAUYSK010002036.1, forward strand.
CCAAATTTTCTGAAGCATAACTCTCTTTCTGAAGAAACTACCTAAATATTACTCTGAAATTGAGGTTTGGGATGGAACAGTCTAACAATTAAGTCAAAGAACAGGAGAGGAGGATAAAACACAGATATCCTTTATCTACGCTTTATTTGAAGAACTTTGCCCTCTCCCAGCTCTTGGATGCAATGCTCCATTTCCTATAGGTTCCCTTGGTTTGGTTTTCACTAGTTATTAACAAAGCTTAATCTTATCAAATCCAAATCTAATCAATAAATGTTTACTTACTGACTAGGTATATTGACTCTCGTATGAACCAGGAGGCATGGAGAAAGGAATCCATGTACTGAGATTGGCGTTAGGTTCTGCAGACTTTGTCTGGCTTAATGCAAAGAAGTTATCTAAAAAGCTGTCATGCTAGGAATTAATGTCTAACCAGTTTCCTATCTAGAATCTGAGAGGCTGCATGGAAGTGCTATAAAGCTGCACAGGAGGTGCCTGAAGCAAAATCTTAACAGTGAGCTGCACTCTCCAAGGAGTGTAGTTATAAACTTGTTGTCACAAGTCTTTTCAAAAGATAAGCCAGCCTTGCTGATTTTACAAAAACAGATCTAACCAATAAAACAACTTTAAAACACTAGGAATACTATCTATGTGAAATTATAACCACTAATCAGTACAAGATGCATCCTATAAAATTGCTTTTGGGCTTCTCTCTTCATCATGAAGGATTAGCAGCCAGTACTTTAATCATTAGGGGAAAGGAAGTCGACTCTATTTTACTTGGAAGGATTTTCAAAGCTCACTGCAACACGCCCAGCAAACACAAAAGGACAAAGCTTGTCTTTTCCACAGCATTATCTTCCAGCCATTTAATGTGGCTTCCATTTCACACCTCCAGAGCACATCTTGGAATCTGGCAGCCCGGGATGTTCAAGGTGCTTGGGGGGAATCTGCTCAGGCATTCCACAGTCCACAGGACTGTATATTTGCCAAGGAATCGATAGAAATTACTGTCCTAAAAAACCAACTGGGCAGGCCGGGCGCCGTGGCTCACGCCTGTAATCCCAGCTCTCTGGGAGGCCGAGGCAGGTGGATTATTTGAGCTCAGGAGTTCGAAACCAGCCTGAGCAAGAGCGAGACCCCGTCTCTACTAAAAATAGAAAGAAATTAATTGGACAACTAAAAATACATAGAAAAAAACTAGCCGAGCATGGTGGCGCATGCCTGTAGTCCTAGCTACTCAGGAAACTGAGGCAGGAGGATCGCTTGAGCCCAGGAGTTTGAGGTTGCTGTGAGCTAGGATGACTCCACAGCACTCTAGTCTGGGCAACACAGTGAGACTCTGTCTCAAAAAAAAAAAAAAACCTAACTGGGCAGATTTATGATGTTTCTGTTAAAGTGCAGTGTGTGCTTTTTAAATCATGGCATAAATAGGTATCCAAAACCTTAAAATTTGAAAAAACTTTGAGACGACAATACCACATATAGCACCCTAAGGATACAATCGGAAAATTGCACAAAGATGTTTATAACAGGATTATTTATAGAAGGATAAACAAACAACATATATATATATCCCACAGTAGAGGACTAGGTAAATAAACTTTGACTTCACCCATACAATGGAAAACTATGCACCATAAAAAGTTGTGATACGATAATCAAAAGTTACTGGGGGGGAGGAGGGTTTTTAAGGAGTTGCTGGTGAAAAATCCATATAACAAAAGCATTATGGTTTACAATTTCCGTGAAAACTTTTTAATCTATAGGTTCACATATACATGAAACAAAATCTAAATAATAAACATTAAAATATTAACAAAAACATTTATCTGTAAATGGCAGGTCATGAAATTTTCATTTATTTCATTTTTCTAAAATGCAAATATATTATTTAAGTTATAGTTCAGCAGCTATAGCAAATTTCAAATGATTGCCTAGGAAGGGAATCATTAGGCTTATATCCCGACTTCTCTGAAAGGAAATACAAGAATGGCTAACACAGCATTCTGTAGGAAACTGTTTGTTGAACACAGCTTGAATAAATAAACTATCTAAAACTAATTCAAAAATAACACTTTAGGGAAATATAAGTGTCTTATGTCTGTAGAGATCAAACATAATCAGTGAAAACTCCATAAAATATACATCTTTCTTACATAAAATCAAAAGGTTACAATTATTTTGAATTCACAGCCTGTAGCTTTTTTAAGACTTAAGAAAAAAGGTAAAAAAGAGGAAACAAAACCTCTCCTCGGAGGCCCAAGTCAGGGTTAGACTGCTTTGAGGCACCCTATTTCAGACATAAATACCTTGACTGAATCACTTCCTCAGGCTGCGTTCCCACGGTGAGCATGTGCTGATAGCAAGCCCTCTCCACAAGGACAAGGTAAGGGCAGGTAAACTGGAATTTAAGCATGTGGTATTGGCCTTGACAGAGACCACAGGCAGCAGGCCTGAAGTCCAAGCCTCAGGAGGCTCCGTGGAGCCGGGGGCAGGAGAAGGGTCAGTGAGCAGCCACACTGGAGCAGACTGCAACAGGAAGACGCGTTACAAGACCAACTACACCTGCAGGCTGCACTGTTCTCAAAAACCAGTCAAGGGCAGCGCGGTCACAGGGCACAGTGGAAAAGCATGGAGTTTGGGGCTAAAAGATAAAAATGCCTTCACCTCTTTGAAACTGTTTAAGTATCAAATGAAAATTATACAAGAGAATGCCTTTCGATCTGTAATGAGCTCTCAACCTTTTCTTGTTGTTGTTCTTAATATAACTGTTTCTTCCACTAAGCTCCAATTAGCCTGGATGTGCTTGTAAAGTGGCTTTTCTACTGACAGAAGGAAGCAGCACATAAAAAGAAAATGCCCAACAACTAAAGAGGCCCCCCACAGGACAAACCCATAGCTAGCTTCTTACCATTGGTTATCGTTTGTTCAGTAGTATTTTTCTGGTCTTCTGCTCAACAGCTGGGCTGAATCAGGACTAGGAGGATGAACGAGAGAGACTCGGTCCCTAACCTCTGGGGCTTCCAGTGTGGCAAGGGTGAAAGACAGCATCAAAGTACAAGACCCAGAAGTAAGAGAGACCATGACATATTTAAGAACCAAAAACAGTCATCAGGGCTGGAGTGCTGACTGCCATTATGGGAGTGGAAGGAAAGCAGGGCTGGTGACCATGAGGGGCTCTTTATCCCATGCTAAGGAGTTTGGACAGACCCGATCCGAACGGCAAAGGACAGCAAGTGAAGGATTTTAAGCAAGGCAGTGACGTGTTCAGATGTGCTTTATAGAATGATTGGCCTGGCATCTTAGAAAATATCCCCACTGAGAAGAAAAACGCCAGACACCAAAAGTAGAATCCATTTCCCAAGTAACAAAAAGTTAAGCAAAGGGCAACATGTGAATGTTTTAGAGAAGCCAGCAGATGTGTGCTTTTACATCTGACTAACGTAAAGGCCCCCCACTCCTACTGGTCGTGCAAAAATTCACTGCATTTACTAGGATATTTCATCAGCCTAGAACCAATCTAAAGTTCTTTTCCTTTATAATAACTAACTTATACAACAAATAATAAGAATCCTCAGTACAATTTCACATTCATGGCTTCCTCTGCACTTACAGACTATCATTTTCTAATGACAAGAAGCATCAAAACAAAAGGCAATCAATTCCTTTCATGTCATCTGAAGAAAACTGTATCTGCCAATAAATAATTATAATGGTCAGTATATGACATGTTATTAGCCAGCAGGTTTTCCATACAATAGTCAAGAAATGAGCAGTTTCCTGCTAATGGTTAAGGCCATTTGTGATCTAAGTTTCTGTTTAGTTTTCCAGAATTACATATTAGAAGTCATAAAATTAGTTATAACCTTTGATTCAGTAAATCTATGCATTTATCCTAATTAGTTAGTAAACAGAAAAAAATGCTATTTGTATATTTTTAAAGGTTCCCGATCGTAATCCATAAAATTAAAATAGTTTAAATATTCTATAATAGGGGATTTATTTAAGCAAAATGTACTATCTATATACTAATTACTGTATCATTCACATATGATTATTATGAAGATTCTATAATAGAATAAAAAAGTTTAAGTGAGAAAAGAAGACAGATATGTATATCTGCATAATTAAAATTATTTAATACAGTACATACTCATATATTATGGGCAAAGACTGGAAAACAATAAAAATAAGTTTAACATAGGAGTAAATGTCAACACTAAAGGAAACATTTTTATTTAAAGACCTTACAGATTATTATTAAAATTTTAGAAACCGGAACACAGTATTATATTTTGTAGAAACAAACTAAGCTTGTGCTGATTAGTTTGTTCCTAAGAAAAAACATCAATGTGGGCTCAGTGCCACCCGTCCAGCCCAGTCCTCAGACTGGGCACCAAGGACACCTCACACAAGGATTCTGATCTCTCTGCTCCCATGAGACACTGTCCTTCATAATATATTCAAGGTAATGGGTAGATTCTAAATTATCCCAACTTTTCTTAAATAACTTCTAAATCTCCTACCCATATATATCTCGGCCTCCTCAGAACTATTTGAACATATGAGTAGCTTCCTAAATTCTATATGCAACTACCTTCTATATTATTTTATCACTCAATCGCAAATCCAACATGGTGTTATGCAAAGAAAACCACTAAAGTAGTGGCCAACAGAAGTCTAGGGCAAGTCATTAAGTGCTGATTCCTTTTTCTCATTGTAAAATTGGGAACCAACTGTTAAAATTATTACAAGATTTCATAATTGTTTGCTAATAAGCCTTAAACAGTACTTATTAGACAAAATCTATAAACTCAGAACCAATTATTCAGGTTCACAGCAGACATGTCTCCATGACTTCTCAAAATCATTAGAGCTATCAGTTCTAACCTGAGAAAAGTAAACAAGACTCCAAGCCAAGAAAAAACTCGTTTGACTGCTTTCCTGTCTCCCAATAGTCAAAGTAATATGTATGCTCATAAGTGTCTGGCTCCCAAACACCCTTCAGTGTCTCAATTTCACCTAGCATAAGCAGTATTTTATCTGATTGGCAATTGTGTGGCAATATTCCTCTTTCGATGTTGCCTGATCCTCACTCCATTGATTTCTTTTATTGAAATACATCAACCATACAGAAAAGTATAAAGAACCATTGATTTTTAAAGAGGATCAAATAGGTCTCCTCACAGGGTTCCTACTATGTGCCAAACACAATGGCAGTGGTTCACTGTAAAAAGGTCAGCAACAGACAGTTAAGCAAGTAAGTGCAATGATGTGCACACATTCCAGAATGCACCTGCTTTGGGCATGATACATAAACCTTTAAAGCATACCAATGCAGGTAACACGTTCAAACAAAATACACTAGCAGTCTTTTGCTTATAAACAGTTCTGCCTTTTTAAAAATTAATTCCCAGGTGGTTGTTTGAAAGCTGGCACACATTTGCCCCCTGACACACTGCTGTAAATGTGGTTAGGTTTTCAAGCCAACATATAAAAGACCAATGTAACACATGAAGTATCTGAAACACTATACATGTGCCCTGCCAAAAGAGCAGAAAATATTACTGCAGCCAAAAAGAACGTGAGTGATTTTGTCATCTCAAAAGCTGGAACATGAGGAAAAGCAGAGTGAGGTTAATAAGAGGTGCAGATAGAGTCCCAAGGTGGTGTCTGGAGGCTTTAGGGCAACAGAGCTCAGAGATGTTGAGACCAAGGACCAGGTAGGCCTGACTTTGATCAAATCCGGCTTCCCCCACTTAAAAGCTGGGTGTCTTTAAACATGTTATTCAACCATTCTTAAGCCTCAGTTTACTGATCTGAATGTTTGACACAGAGTAAACATTCAATAAACAATAAGGCATTTTACATATTTTTTTCATTTGTTTGAGACTATATGGCTTTCAACTTCCCTGATGTAAGAGTATCCTTAACACATAGCTGGGTTTATCAGTCATTATTAGAAAATGTTCAGTTTCCACATAAAACGAGATTTTTTTCAAAATATCTAAGCAAGAAATGTATAAGGGAAGGATTGATGAAACTGTATGACACATGAGAAAAGGAACGCCTGAATTAAAATGGAACAACTAAGAAGAGATCAAGGACAGAGGGAAAAGGCAGGTAAACATAAAAAGAGGAGTCTCCCAATAAGAGAAGACATGAGGTGGGATTCAAGGGAACTTCCAAAAGACTTCTGGGCTGTCTACATAGGGAGGGGAAGAGAGGAGGAATAATTAGTGGCAAACCCGTACAGGGTATTGGTACATGTACACACAGATGCATACACCCATAAACACACATTCTCATTTAATCCTTACGATCCCATAAGGAAGGTGCCATTATCGTCCTCATTATTATCCTTTTACAGATGAGGAAATTGAGGCACAAAGAGCTTGAATAACTTGCCCAGGATCACTTAGCTAGTAAAACAGGATTTGATTCAAACCCACTGGCTCTGGTTTGAGATGCGGGAGTCTGAACCACTATCTTATTACTGCTGTTTTTGTGATGGGAAGCCAACCATTTGCATACGGGGGTTTCCTACATCAGAAGTTCACAACTTGAATAAAATCTACCTATACAGTTCCCACTTATAAAAGTGTAACCATTATGTAATCATTTACGGATTTTCTGGCAACATTCAGTATTTGGAGTGGCGGTGGGTAACAAACTTTTATTAAATGCTGCTGGGTCCCAGGTACAGTCTTAAGCTATTTCACAGGTTTTACCTCATTTAACCTTCACAAATTCTCATTTGTGACAGGCACTATTAAGTCCATTTTACAGCTGAGAAAAATTGAGAAAAACTGAGGATCAATTATGATCCCAAAGTTGCAGAGTTAGTAAGTGGTGGAAGACGACCGCAGATCCAGCTCTTCCTGGTTCCAAGTCCAGCATGCTTTTCACAACACCACATCTGGTACACTCAGACCCGAGCAGGTAAACACGGCACATGTTATACAATAAGCAGGTAATACAAAGCAACAGTAAATCTAGTTTGACTTAAAATGTCAAAAGCATCAATGCAACTTTTAAGCTAAATATTTCACAAGAAAATACCAAACTTTCTTTAGGACAAGTAAATTAATACAATTGTCCTACCTAAAAACTTTTTAAAAAAAATTCCTTCAAGTCTTCTTTATTACTTTGCAGCTAACAATACCAAATACTGTATTGTACAGATGCATTGAGGCACTTCTTCAAGGACCTGAGACTGCTTCAAAAACATTAGGTTAGAAAATAGGATAGGAACAAGTTTCCTAGGTTCTTATTTTAAATGCCAATGTCAGCCAAAAAAAGGAAAAGTTTTTTTAAAGAGTAGAAAAGTGGGTTTTTTAATGCCAAAGAGTCTCAGATTTGAATTCCAGCCCTGCCATTTATTAGCTTTGTTAATCTGGAAAATGATGCCATTAAGATCCAACTCTCTGGCTATTACAAAGATTAAATTAAATTTCAAATGCAAAACACATAACCCAACAGCTGACACACAGTAAAAGTTTACTAATCATTCGTCTCATCCCCATGCTTCCTCTCTCTCCATTTGGAAGACGTGCCACACATATCAAAGACCTGGGAGACACGAAGACATGAGCTACCCCAAGCTCACATTGACCTACAGAATACAAGACACTTACAAGGCGCTTTTCTCATTCTCTACCAAGCCCACATCGTGAATCCCATATTGCCTCAAAGCCTTTTTGCCTGTTTTATCCAGTGTAATTACCTCTTTTACCATCTTGTTGTCAACACAGGTTGGGGAAACCAAGGGGTAACTATTCATATTTCTATTACCAAAAAGAGAGAGAGAGAGTTGAAGCTACCTATATAAAATATAAAAGGCATAAAAAAGAACCATTAATTAAAAGAAGGACTTATCAAATGTGACAAGTAATCTAGTGGGAAGACTGAGGTAAAGAGATTATTTTAATAAAATTGGATAGCAACCAGAAACTAGCAAAGGATTTAGCCTTGAGTTTTCTGGCAAGGAAACATAATGAGTTACAGAGCACGCTTTTCTTTCTTTTTATAAAAGGAAACATCAATTGCTGAGGAGGGATACTGATAACTTGTCTGAACTTACTGCTTTAAGCCACTGGCAAAACCAAAGACTTCCAAAATACTCGGCAATCTTTCACAGAACTGTACCACTTTATACAAGAAATCAGAATTTAATTTGACCCAACTCCCTTCAGTAAAATGTTCCCACCCTGAACCTCTCGTACACTTGGTAAAATTTGTACAGTCCTACAAAGGATTTAGCATTTATTAATAAACACCAGAATGCTGCCTGTGAAAGGGGATATTGCAATGACAGAGAAAGCTCCTGTCCTCAAGGACCTTATGACTGCACAGTGGAGGTAAGTCTACAAAAGAACTGAAGTGAGGGCAGAACACGATGCCCCAGGAACACATGCATACACGTCTCCTGGTGGGGTGGGGAGGGGCAGAGGAAGAGATCAAGGACGTCTGAAGGGCCCTTGAAAGTTGTAGAATTTTGACAGACAGCATGTGCAAAGTGCATTAAAAAAGAAGAATGCAGAAAACGATGGAAACATTTGAGACTTGAATGCAAAATAATGAATAATCAAAGCGTAGAAGGAAAGGTAAGTTGAGGTCTTACCACAAGGAACCTTTACTACCAGAGTGAGGTGGAGTTTGGACTGTTTTCTATAGGCAATAGGGGGCTTCTAAAGGCTTGTGATCAGAGAATTCTATGACCTGGGTCAAGGTCACAGAATTCAGTAAGACTACTCGATATTGGTGCAGGACAGGGGAGAGGCTGGGGGAAGGGAGACTAGATTGGAGATTACTGCAATCACCCAGGAAAGCAAGCCAGAAGGAAGTGGGAACCATGAGAAAGCAAAGGTGCAAAAACACCGAGGGGGCACTGAGCGGGCCTGGAGAAGTGCCAGATGTGAGATGAAAGCAAAGTGAAAGATCAGGATGAGTCTAAGGCAGGGTCCGCAAACTAAGCCTGCAGGACAAACCTGGCCTGCTGCCTGCTTTGTACAGCCAACACGCTAACAAATTTTACGTTTTTAAATGGTTGAGGGAAAAGAACAATACTGTGTGACAAGTGGCAACACATATTTCAGTGTCCATCAAGTTTTATTGGAACACGGCCACACCCATTAGTTTACACACTGCCTATGTCTGCTTTAACATTCAGTAGTTGTGACAGAGACTGCAACAGCCCTCAAAGCTGAAAATATTTACTGTCTTTCCCTTCACAGAAAGTTTTCAGAATGCTGGTCTAAGGTTTTGAGGGTGGTGGACAGAAATCATATTAAGAGAAATAGAGAAATAAATCATCCAGTAGTATGAGGAGGGGTCAGAAAGAGAGATGACATCAATTTTGGAGCAGTTAAATGGGAGGTGTCAACAAGACACCCAGATGAGGAGGCTCGGCATGAAGTGTCAGTGCTGGCTACATCTTCCGCCTACTGTGTATTCTTCCTCCAGGTCGTCACACAGCCTGGATCCTACTCAGTGCTCATCTTTCAGGGCTGAGCTCAATGTCACCTCCTCAGGGAGGCTGCCCCACACCCACTCACCTAAGCATTCTCTATGCATACATTGCTAATTTTCTCCACTGCACTTATCACCACCAGAAATTATCTTATATCTCAGAATGTTGGCTCTTAAGGGCAGAGGCCTTCCCTCTCCTATTTCCCAATGCCCCCAGTACCTTAAATAGTGCCCCAAACTGCTCTGCCAGTATTTGGGGAGGTAGGGAGCAGAGAGAAAGGAACATAAATAAAACGGATACCTGGAGCTCAGGCAAAAGAGGGTCATCTGCACAAATGAGATATGCCATTCACAGAACCTTCAGGAAAGTCTTCACAGGGGAAGGGGAGAAGTGACAGAAAGAGAAGACACCAAAAAGAGAACAAAGACATGGAAAGGCGCCTGGCAAGGTGACTCCCACCTGCAATCCTAGCACTGTGGGAGGCCAAGGCAGGAGGGTTGCTTGAGCTCCCAAGATCAGTCTGAGCAAGAGGGAAACCCTGTCTCTACTAAAAATATATTAGCAAGGCATGGTGGTGTGCTTGTGGTCCCAGCTTTTCAGGAGGCTAAGGTAGGAGGAGGTTTGAGATTACAGTGAGCTATGATGGGGAGGGGGTTGCGGGGACGCAATACAGTGAGATTTTGTCTCAAAAAAAAGACACAGAAAGGGAGAAGGAATTACTATGTCTCAGAAGCCAGACAGCAGGGGGTTCTGCCAGGAAGGGGGGTTTTCAGCAGCATGAAATGTTTTAGATGACAACGGCAGAAAAAAGGTGTTAAAATGTGACAGCAAGAAGGTCACCAGTGACCTCAAGGCAGCAGTGGAATCCAGTTTGCAAAGGGTTAAAGAATGAGTGGGTGGGAGGAGGTGAAGATTGTCAAGGCACTTGGGTGGGGGGAAGAGGGGAGAGGAGCTGGGGGGCGGGAGCAGTGACTGAGGGAGGGTAGGGTCTTTCTTTTTTTTTTTTAATAGGACCCAAATCTCATCATGTCACTGCCCTGTTTAAAAGCCTCAACTTGCCCCCCCCTCCCACCTTATGCTAAGGCCTTGCTTGATCAGGTTCCTGCCTACCTCACCAGCTTGCATCTTTGTCCTCTCTGCACCAGCTGCAAGGTGTTCATCCTACCTTAGGTCCTTAGCACAAGCTGTTCCCTCTGACTGGAAAACCTCCTCACTCTCTAACAGTAGCTTACAGATTTCAAAGTACAAAGATGTGTTGCAGAGAGCCCCTTTTCTTTCTGCCCCCCTGGGACTACTCCTCTGGCTCATGGCAAACTAGACATCTCTCCTGGTATTTGGCGTAATTGTAACAAATAGTAGTACAGTTAATGAACAGTTGTCTTTTCTACTAGGAAGGAAACTGAGGGCAGAAGCCAAGCCTGTCTTGTCTTCACATACGTGTGATCTACAGATAGTTGTTGAATAAAGGAATAAATACGAAAATCTGAGAGCATTTTGATCTAAAACAGCTTGTGCATCACAAGTGGCCTACTTCCTAAATCTCCATCAAGCGGGCTTTCCGTTTACGTTCAGGCCAATCTGACTTCCTCTGACCTCGTCCTATTTCCAATCAACTCGAGTGAACAGTTATTCTAAACAAGTAAAAAGATGAGCTTTTCTGGGGTCACCGCCATACATCAAATGATTTTCCCAATAAGATATACAGTGATTGATGGACCTGTCTAAAATTTTACAGAATGGCTTTAACTGAACAAAATCAGTTAGAATATTAAATTTAGGCATTAAGCATTTTTTAGTCTGTGTTGTGAATTAATGCTAAAATAGGTTTGCAGGTGTATTTGGCAAAAGATCCACTGCACCTTTTTTTTTTTTTTTTTTTTGACAGAGTTTCACTCTTTTTCCTGGGCTAGAGTGCGTGCCGTGGCGTCAACCTAGCTCACAGCAACCTCAAACTCCTGGGCTCAAGTGATCCTCCTGCCTCAGCCTCCCGAGTAGCTGGGACTACAGACATGCCCCACCATGTCTGGCTAATTTTTTCTGTATATAATATTTTTAGTTGTCCAGATCATTTCTATTTTTTAGTAGAGACGGGGTCTCGCTTTTGATCAGGCTGGTTGCGAACTCCTGACCTTGAGTGATCCACCTGCCTTGGCCTCCCAGAGTGCTAGGATTATAGGCGTGAGCCACTGCGCCCCGGCCCACTGCACCTCTTTATAATATAAATTGCATATGTCTGTGTGTGATCCACCAAACTAGTTTAATAACAAGATTTTTCTCTGGAAGGATATACATTTGGTAGATTTTTTTTCCTGTTTTTTTTTTTCTCCTTTTGTCTTTTCTCTTACTATAACATAAAACATTTTAAATTCTGCTAACTGAAAAAAATTGCTATAAATTACAGCCTTGGTACAGTCTGAGCAAATTAACTGTGCAAGCAAGAAGCCTACAAATCTAATTGTGCTTAATTGAATGAACTGTTGTCAGTTCTAATACCCTTAAGCCATTTAAAACACTAAAAACAAATAGGAGTTGCAGTAATTACAAATCGTTCTTATCTATTTCTACTTTATATATTCAGACTGATCTGAATTACCCAATGTACCTGAAAATAACAGACCTAAATTTACTTTTTAAATACTTACAGGTCAGCCTTTTCAACAGTTGAAGTGCACTTCCCTACCCACTGTTCCTCCACAAATCAAATTAGGGAGTTTTACTGTCTTCCCCAGACTAGCATGGGAAGACAAGGAAAGGTACAGCTAACTCTTTTGCTGTCAAAGCACATGGGTTAAGAATGATGTCAAGAGCTCTTTTCCAACCACGTGGCAACTACTGTTCTTCAGAGTATGAATAATGTCCAGGCCCAAGAAACCTGTCCAACATGTTAACACCAAGAAGGAAATACATTCAAAATATTAAAAAATATACATCTGTGATTAGGAGGAGGGCCCAACTGTTTGTACAATTTTATATTTGGGGTAAATCTTGCTTTAGGAAAGTTAAATATGCATATAGAAATAGAAACCTGAAAACAGCATTCAGTGGAAACTAAATATATATTTGAGGGGTCCCTTTAAACTCTTGTAATTCCTCAACAGCAAAATTCCCTGATTATTTGACTTACAAGATTTTTAATTTCCACACAACTCTGAAGACAGCATTTTACAAACAGGTATGCCGGGTGCCTCTGCCAACAGTCCACTACTTGCTAAGTAAACTGAATCAGTGAGGGGAACACCGTATCTTTACACTGACTTTCCCAGAAAGTCGAATACATTCCTACCAAATTATATACCTTGGATGGCATTTTAAGTTTAATAAAAGCACCTTTGTTACTCATTTTTTTCCTTAAAAATAAAGTAAAACCGAATTTATCTAGCTCCTTTGGTGCTACCTACATAATAAACCCTTCTAGATTTGAGAAACGGCCTTCTTTAAGCACCTAAGCTTTTCTGATTTACTCATTTTTAATTAAAGCCTTTCTAATATAGAATACATCTATTCTTTGTTTTACATCTGCTGGGTGGCACATTCCCTACCATCTTAAAATATTCTGAATATAATTTGAGTTTTTTTAAAAAACACACAGTATATTTACCAATAATTTTTTTTTAATATAATAGCTAGCACATTTATAGCTCATACTGTGTGCCTGGCACCATTCCAAAATCTTTAGGTGTAGTCATTCAATCCCAAAACAATTTTTATTGTCATCCTGTGAATAAGGAAACAGGCGTAACTTGCTAAAGTTCTCATAGCTGGGATCAAACCAAACCGTCTGGATCCAGAGCCTCCAAAAGCAGACTATCAAAGCCAAGGAAAAATTAAGGCTTAAATACAATAAATCTGTTATCTATACAGGTGTGATAAATTAACCAGATTTAGTTCTGGGTTCAAGTGATCATTATCTTCTAGGCAGACAGCTACAGCTCCTCTTTTTAAATTCCACAGAGGCAGCCTTCTCTTGCAGATCACTCAAGTAACTGTCCCTGAAGAGTTAAAGCAAAAATTCCTCACTGGCTTTTCATTCTGAAGAAAACCTCTTCTCTGAATTGGTCCTGTAGAAATTCTCTGACGGCAGCTTCTTATCCTGTCCCATCCCCTCCTTGCACACCTCCCACCCCCTAAATGAGGTGTCTGAAGTTGCCCTTTTCTTCTAGAAAAGTGAACTTTCACTTCATTTCAATTATGCTCTACAACTTGACCTCTTCTCAATGGCTCGGTCATCACTACCAATACTGATAACCAAACTACACTGTGACAGCGACAAATCGCTTACAACTGTATCTGCCCCTCCACTAAATGCCCCAGGTTGTTTCACTTTTGAGTTACCGTTCTGCTTTTTATAAACCAGTAGAAACTACTCATTCACTTCTAAGATAAAAATTAACACTGCTGGCCTCTGAGAATGTGTCTCCCTGGGGGACCAGGAGAGGTTGGTCACACCTGTAAGCCAAGCACTCTGGGAGGCTGAGGGAGGAGGATCGCTTGAGCTCAGTTCAGGAGACCAGCCTGAGCAAGAGCAAAACCCCATCTCTACTAAAAACAGAAAAAGTAGCCAGTTGTAGCAGCACGCACCTATAGTCCCAGCTACTCAGGAGGCTGAGGCAGGAGGATCTCTTCAGCTCAGGAGTTTGAGGTTGCAGTGAGCTATGATGACGACACTGCATTCTACCCAGGGCAACAGAGTTAGACTCTGTCTCAAAAAAAAAAAAGAATGTGCCTTCCTGTATTCATCTACTTAACAACTCTTATCTCTTAGATTTGTTGTCGTTAATCTTCCAATGACTTAAAAACCAGTTAAACTGTCAAAAAATCCTTTATAAATTCAAAGCAAATCAAATTAGGTTTTACTCCACTATAAGGAAAGCATATATATGGACTTCACGACTTCTCGTTTGGCTCTAAGCCTTTCCTGTCTCCTGGCAGTCTTCTGGATGATAAGCCGTGGCTAAATAAAGAGCATTTTCTGTGATGGGAGAAGGAAAGAGTGGCACAATGGTCAGATGAAGCTCACCCTCTATCAAACTTTCAGTGCTTCAGTTCCTCCATTTGCTGATGTTATTCTTGAGCTCAGAAACTTCGAATGGCTTCTCATTCGACACAGGCCACAGTCCCTGACCTCACACTGTCCACAGACTTCTGGAGAGAGTCACAGTCTTCACAGTCTGGCCTCAACCTGCATGTCCAGCCTCGCCTCCTTCCACTCCCTCCCAGGCAGTCACTGCTCTAGCCTAGTGGCCGCTCCCAAATCTGTCACCGACACCACGTACATGCCCACATTTGTGCCTTTGCTCGTACTGTACCTCTGCCTAGACTTCCTTCCCATCCTGAAACAAAGAACTCCTACACACTCCTCAAGGTCCAACTTAAATGAAGTCTCTTCAAAAAAGCACCTGACAAGGGCTCCAAGCAGGGTTTAGTTCTCTTCAGGGTCCCAGTGTTCTTAATTCCAAACTATACCACAGCATTACCCACACTGTGTTACACCTACATATAGCAAGCTTATTTCCATACATATACTGTGTCCTATCCACCTGCCAGGCCTACCTACTCGGTAGGTACCAGAGAGATGTTTGTGTATGCAAACGATGAATTAATTAATCTGTAACATTATAAAGAAAGAAAACAAAAAAGGGAAGCTACTCTAGAGTCCTCGGACTCCAAAGGAGTTCCATGAAGGCTTCTAGGAAACATTCCATAATCACAAAGCAGGATTTGCTCATTTGTATGTATATAATCTGCGACTACGAAACTCTGAACCTCAAGGGTCTTCAACTAGACTCTAAACTCTGTGAAGACAGAGATTTTTGCCCATTTTTTCCTGTATATTTCTTCACTCTCTAAGAGTCACTACAAGAGCTCAACAAGTATTTACTGAATGAACAAAATGCTGTGTGAATATTACTGTTAAATAAATTGAGTTACCACAGAACAAATGTACCCCAACAAATAACAGCTCTGTCTTTTGGCCAGAGCAGACGTAAAAGAAATTTTCCTTTTGCTTCTAAAGCAGGTCTTGTCTCCAGACTGGGCAATTTACTAACACAGCACCAAGGAAGAATGTGTGCTCAGTGCCAGCTGCAAAGAATCACAGATCATAAAACCTTAGAAGTGAAGGTATCATGGAAATGAGCTTAATGTTTTATGCTTTCTTGTTGCCTCAAACTGCCAAAAATGCTGGTGCACTTCAGGGGGAAGAATACTCACAGGAATTAGTTTCCTGCCCCTGAAACCCAGTCATCTCAACATGGCAGCTATTTCAAATTCCATATTAGCAGAGGGTTTGTGAGACAGGAAGCAACAGTGGCACACCTAGCTGAGCACAGGGGAGAGCAAGAAGCAGGGAGGAAACTGCAAGTCAAATGAGAACACAGCTTGGAGGTTAGCACGACAAGGATAAAAAGTTAACCAATTTCTCTAATGCCTCCTATAATGTAATTTACCTTTACACCATTATTATTAAAAAAGAAAAAAAACGAGGGTATAAAAACAAGAAGCACCTTCCCTGGTCACTAAGCTACTCTCCCCTTTTCCATCATTCATTCTTCTCCCAATTTTAATCATTCTTAGAGAAAAGAAATTGAGAAGAATGTGATTGTCCTTAAATGGGAAAGGGAGAACAAAAATAACGTTTTTCCTCTACTTCTTACTTTCCTGTATTTTCTGATTTTCCTATACGAGTTTTCCCTCTTGTTGTAATGGGAAAATAATCTTCATATTTAAAGAAATTATAGAGCTAAAAAGTTCATGATCTGACAATAAGAAAACTAAGTAGGCTAAATAAATCCTTTACTCCAAAAAATGACTAACAAAAAATTCAATAATATCAAACCATCCACCCTGCCTTTTACTCAACATATTGCCTTAGCTCCTTTTCCCCCAAATAGCAGTATATCTAACAATTCACTTATAAAAATAATGCCCTCATAATAGATATAATTTGTGTAGCACTTCGAAGCTTCCATATATTGCATGTGCATTACTTACCAGATTCCCCCCTACAACTCTGCGTGATGGCCATGGTGGATACTTTAACTCCATTTTACAGATGAGTAAAATAGGTGCCTGAAGTGAAACAATTTGCCATGACAGTAGCCCACTTCCTGTTCCTCACCCAGAATTCCAAAACAGGATTTCTCAACCTGGGCGCTATTCAAATTCTGAGCCAGATAATTCTTTATCAGCTGGAGGGGAGGACGGTTCCCACTACATTATGGGATGTTTAAGCAGCATCCTTAGCTCCTACCCCTAGATGCCAGTAGTACTGACCCCTTCCCCAAGTTTTAAAGATCAAAAATGTCTACAGGGCGCAAAATCGCACCCAACTGAGAACCACCAGTCTAAAAGAATCTGCCAAGTTCCCTCAACACCTGTATTCTATTACAAGGCTCCATATACCATTGAGCCACGATAAATCACAGAGCATCAGATGCTGCTTGCTCAGCAAGATTCAGTTAATTAACCAATTCCCCATCTACTTAAAACAATTTTTTTAAATGTGAAAATGAACAAGAAAAATTTCTTTGTATAAAAATTCACATCTCAGGCAATAAATCTTCTAAAAGCATATCATTATATCATTAGGACATAATAAAAATATACAAAATGATATGTGTGTTTAGGGAGAAAAAACACCAGAATAATCTGAGAGTTAGAAAACACAGATCTTGGTCTTTGCTAATAAGCCTTATCAATGCAGTTATACCTTAGTGTTCTCTCCGCAAAAGTGGGTACAAACCTACTCGTTCTCAATACTTGCTTCAGCTGAAAGTACAGCATGAGCCAAACTAACATTAAGATTGCCTAAGTTACGACAAAATGAAATGTAGTTGTATTTTGGAAAATGTTTCAATTATTTTTACCTATGTCTAATTTATGCACTCTATTATCATTTCTCAATGGCATTAAATAATTAGTTCACTGTGGATGGGGAAAACTATTTAAACTGGCTGTATTGAGTGTCACACTGCAATTCTAGGACTTAAAAAAAATATTTTTGTAGCTATTTAGAGCAATTGAGATATGACACTGTGAAACTGTTTAGTTGATATGATATACAGAATAAAAGAGGAGGTTATGATTATTCCTATTCATAATGTCCACAATCACGCAGGTATATTGCCCTTACATCTTCAAATGCGATCTGGATCTATACATAGACATTTTCTCCACATTACAAAACATATTGTACCAGAACTGTCTGGTACCCTGGTGGTCTCCATTAACCTTCACCACAAAGTACAAAAGAATACATTGATCCTTCAATTAAAATGATTCCCTGGTCTTGGAAAACATCAGAGTCACCAAAAGCAGAACACAATACAAAATGGGGTTTGGCAAAGGGAGGACAAAGATGTAATCAATACAAAATGTTCGTGTTAAAAAAAATCGTTTTCTATTTTGCATTATGCCCATATGTAACTCAAATTTTTTCTAAAAAAATTAGCCAACAACCAGACTCCATGATCACATATAATTTTCTCTGCATTACACTCATCACTGAATTACCCAAGGTCTTTAATACTTTCCTCCCCCCAAAAGAATTAATGACAATTTATACAGCTATAAATTCCTACCACTGAGAGAAAAACCCTATGACTCTGAGGGGAAAAAAAGAAGTTAATGGCATGTATAGAGATGTATCCAACCAAAGACAGACGGCAGCTCACAGCCACGTATTAAGAGTGGAAGGAAGGACGAGGTCTCCTTCCCCAGCCAGGAACACACAGGAAATCATAAAGTATATACCCTCCAAAAAATGTACACAAACACCTGGCCTAATCGTACCTTTTATCTAGAGAAGTTCCTTCCTAAACACCACTGAAGCAGCCCACATCCCTGGAACTTTGGGGAGTGACTTTAGAGGAGTGTTTACTAGTCCTGCTAAAGCGACGTCTCCATCTGATGCTCCAGGTGGGCGACCGCGCGCGGATGGGGTCGGGGGAGTTATACAGGGAGCCAGAGACCAGCCCCACTTTCAGTTCATCAGTCCCTTACCGTAGGCTTCACAATTCCCTGGGTAGCTCTAACTGTTCCCCTTTCCTGGTCCTCTCGCCCAGGGTCGTCTTTCGCACTTCTCGCTGGCTACCTGGGGCCAGGCTCCTAACAGAACCTAAAAGAGGAGAGGGCGTTTCCTCAGCTTACGGACGCCCACCACTCGGGTCCAAATCCCAGAAACTTTCCCTCGCTGAGACGGCAAGGAAGGAAAACGCTAAGACCCTCAGCCTGCGTCCTGCGGCCAGAAAAATAATATTTCTCTCCACCGCCCCCCTACCCCGACCCGCAAACCCCGGCCAGAAGCTGGCGGTCAAGTTCTCGGTGCAGCGAGCGAGGGACGTCAGACCTCAAGCCCGCGCCCGTATCTCGGGGTGGCATAAACAGGATGTCAGCGCGTTCCGGGCTTGTTTATGAAAACTTGCGGTGCGCTCGGGGGGAGGGGGCGCCCAGGCTTAACCTTTCTCCTCCCGGCCGGGCGCCCCCGCCCCGCGACCTCCCCGCCGCCTGCCGGCTCCGCTCGGCTGGAAATCCCCCGCCTTTCCCGCCCGCACCCACACGCCCCCAGCCCAACCGGGCCCAGGGGTCCCGTGCGGCGCTCGACGAGCGGCCCGGGGTGCACAGCGCCAGGACTGCTGGAGAGCGGCGGCTGCGCCTCCGGCCAACGCCAGGCTCCGCGCCCCTCGCCTTGTGGACCGCGGCGCCGCAGGCTCCTCCACCTCCCCTCGGTGACACTCACCACTTCCGTGTGCGCCGGGGCCGGGCGGCTCCGGGTCGCCGCGCGGGTCCGGGTCGGGCGGCCCGCTCGCTAGGCGGCCAGCCCCGCGGGGCCCCGGCGTGCGCGCGCCCAGGGCTGAGGAAGGGGCGCGGGGAGGGCGACCACGGCTGGGACGCAGGCCCGCGCTGTCTGCGGCTCCCGGCTACTCCGCGGCCGCCGCGGCCTGCGCTCGGCGACGCACCGCCTCCTGCCCCGCCCCGCGACGGCCCCGCCTCCGCGCGACGTCACGAGCGGCGGCCCCGGAAAGGGGGGCGGGGGCCGCGGTCCTCGCGGCGGCATTGCGGAGGCCCAAGACCCTGCGCCTCGGGCCGGCGCGCCCCGCCCCCATCCGGCCTTGCTCGCGCCCCCGCCCCCGCTCGGCTCTTCTTGCCGCGTCTTCTAGAAACACCGATCGAGGGAGGAGAGGTCAGCCAGCACGCGAAGTAAAATTGGCAGGATTTACCCATAGATTGACCCCTCCCAACTTTGAAGTCCCCTCCACCACTTCTTTGTGCACTTCAATGCATAAATGCATCCTAGTCCTCCGTGTACACCTCTGCTCCTTATCCCAACCCATAAGAGGTGAGCTCATGGAGCACTGGACTCACAAGAGCTTTACAAGAATAAAAACCCCAGCTTTGAGAAATTACTTCGCATCCAACTCATTCTGTGTTTAAAGAGCTCTTTAAGGGAAAATCAACAGCAACAACTTACGTGTAAGAGTAGTAACATTCGTTGATTACCTGTGTCCAGCGCTTTTCATTTTTTACTATAAATCCCTCAACGTGGATATTATCCTTATTTTATTCATAAGGAAACAAATTTAGTCTTAAGTATCTTGATTAAGGCAACATTGTAGCCAAGATTCATACCCCGTAGGCAATCTAGGGCCAAATCCTGACAATTTTGCCTCCTAGGTATCTCTGCAATCAGTTCACCTCTCTGTGTTCCCACAACTTTGTCCAAGCCGCTACTGTCTCTCGCCTGAAGTACCACAAAGACTTCTTAATTTGTCACTCTGCATTCACTCCACTTCCCAATTAATTCTCCACAATGAGCTTTTCAAAATCCAAATCTGTTCCACTCACTCCAGTGCTTAAAACACTTCAGTGACTTCCCCCTGAAAATCCTTGGATGAAAATTCCTGTAGGCCACGCATGGCCAGAATTCTGCAGCCTCAGGGCGCTGTGGACTGCAGCTGCCCCACCTGTGCTGACATCACTAACTCTGTTGGATCATTCCTGACGACTTGAGGGTTACTGCAATCTAGACTAAGACACTCTGGGTGTGGTATGTGGTAGGTGAAAAGAGCATCAGATCTATACCGTTGGATGTTAGGTTTGGCTTCCACCATTATCCACCTGTGTTGCCTTAAACAAGTCTCAGTGTCCTCATAAAAGTTGAGCAGCAGCCTAAGTGATCTCCAAAGTGCCTTCTGGAAGGAGAGAGAAGAGCTACCAGAGAAGACTGGAGATTCAAACGGGGAGGGACGCGACCCAGCTGCCTGCATTGTGGGTGTTTGTGTGGGTGTGTGTTATCCAGCCTGCCACACTATGAACGCCTCAGGGCTGTTTGTATTATTTTCTTCACCTGTTAAATGGGGATAATACCTTCCTTACAGGGATTTTGCTGAAGGTGAACTAAGATAATAAAGGCCTGGCAGGAGCTCAGTAAATCATAGTGATTTTGTTGAGCTGAGCTTTAAAGAACAGGTTGGAGTGACATGAAGACAGCGACGTGAAAGAACAGCATCTCAGGTGAGAAGGGTAATGAAAAAGGAAAGTCAAGAAGACAGCAATGAACCCATTGTGCTCAGTAGCAAATCTGGCTGTTCACAAAGTGGAATCAGGTGAGAGGGTCTTGTTCGAGTTTAGATGCATTGTCTTGTACTAGGTGCTGAGCATTCAGATTAAAAAAAAGAAAAAGACTCAGTTCCTGACTACTATAGAGTTGGAAAGATAGGCAAGTGACAAGTCAATATGATTCGCACTCCTCTAAAGGTGATCACAGAGGACAATCACCCAGCCCAGCCTGAAAAAGTCAGAGGAAGCGTGTAGCAGATGAGTCACAGGGGCCAGGAAGAATGTAGCATACTCAGGCAGTAATAGTATATGCTGCGTGGCTGGGCACTGAGAAAAAAATGTGCAAAAACTTTTGCCTAAAAGAAATAGTGTCTTTCAAGGATTTTAGCAGGTTTTTATTTTAGAATAATCACTCTAGGGCAAGGTTTCTCAACCTCAGCACTACTGACATTTGGGGCTGGAAAATTTTTTGTTGTGGGGGGGAGGCTGTCTTATGCATTGTACGATGTTTAGCAGCATCTCTGGCCTCTAACTACTGGATTCCAGTAGCAATCCCTCCTCTGTTCCTACTCTACTGCCCCCAACTCCCTACCCTCCTCCTTCCCCTGTTATGACAACCAAAAATGTCTTCAGACCTTGCCAGATGTCCCCTGGCAGGCAAAAACGCCCCTCCTCTCTTGAGAACCACAAATCTAGGTATAATGTGGAAGATGAATTAGAGGGCAAGGAGATTAATTACACAGCACTGTAGAAGTGTAAGCTGCAAGGGATGAGAGCCTATCTAAAGCAGCGGACTGCAGCAGACGCAAAAGGCCTGAGGGGATAGAATAGACAGTGCTTGGTGACTGATTAGATGTGGGTACTGAGGCAGAGGGAGGAATCTCACATGACTCCCAGATGGTCTGAGTTGGTTCTCAAGTTGACCAAGGATGCCACCAACTAACTTGGATGAGAAATTCAGTTTTATATTTGAAAATAGAAAAGTTTTTAAAAATCACTCTGTAGAAAATATATACGATACAAGAGAGACGGTAGTGTAAAACAAAGGAATACAAATATTTCCTTCTAACATGTGATACATGACATACATCTAAATTGAACTAAACCCAATGTAACGAAGTAGAAGCCTCTTATTAGAAAACTCTCTAAAATAATAATAACCACCCAACCAACAATCATACACATGTGGTTTCACATAAATCTTTAAGAAAAGGACATTTGCCCATCAGTCTTTCCTCTGCAAAAGCTCTTGCCAAGTTAACAGTGGGAAAATATATTAGATTCAAACAATGAGATTTGCCTTTAAAAGGTTGAACTGAACACCACCAAACTAAACTAAAACCCCATTGTACAAATCATGAAATTTAATTTAAAAAGTTAAAAGCTAGAGAGATAAAATCACCTGTAATCTTGCAACACAGTCACCATATTATATATTTTCTTCCAGTTATTTTTTCAGTTATTATATTTTTAATATAAATATAATCTTGGTGTGCATATCATTTTGTAAATTGTTCCTTAAACTTTATTATAACTTATAAGCATATTTCAATGTTTCTATACAAGTCTTCATAACTAATGCACTTCTTCATGTGAATAATTTTTAAAGACAATTAAATATTAAATTGAATGTTTAATTTTAAATAATTATTTTAGAAGAGATTTACAGAAATGGGATAATTGAGTCAAATGCATATTTTTAGATTCTTAATTCATAGATTCATATATTGGCAAGTTACTTTCCATGCAGTTTCCACAAATTTGTGCTGCCCTGAAAAATGTGCACAATGTCAGGGGCTATAGCCAGTGGACGTTATAATTTTTAAAATAGTTTTCATTTTAATTTTTTAAAAATATAGCTTGTTGCTTTAATTTTGATTTTTCACAGTTATTAAAGAGATTAATAATTTTCCATATGCTTTCTCACTAGTTTCTCTAATTTCTATTTTTTCTTTCTTTTCTCTCTCTTTTTTTTTTTTTTTTTTTTTTCAGAGACACAGTCTCACTCTGTTGTCCAGGCTGGAGTGCAGTGGAACAAAGCCTTGAACTCCTGGGCTCAAGCAACCCCTGCCTCTGCCACCCAAGTAGCTAGGACTACAGGCAAACTAAACTAAAACCCCATTGTACAAATCATGAAATTTAACTTAAATTTAGCCACGCCTGCTACCTGGCTAAATTTTCTATTTTTTCGTAGAGATGGAGGTCTAGCTCTGTTGTTCAGGCTGGTCTCGAACTCCTGGCCTCAAGTGATCCTACCTCCTTACCGTCTCAAAGTGTTGGGATTACAGGTGCGAGCCAGTGTACCTGGCCTTTTCTTTTTTCTTTTAATTTAAGAATATAAATGTGAAAGGGTAGGTAGGGAGAATATTGTCTCTTTTTCTCCTTGCCCACCATCTACTGGGGTCATAGTATCTTCTGTCAATTTGTAATAATTAAATATTTAATAAAGATAGCAATATTTTATTTGCCATACTTTTGATATGCATTTTCCAACATATTATTTGCCTTAAAAAATATACTTGAAGAAATTTTCCATTTTTTTTGTAGTCAGCTATGTTGAATTGTTGCAGGGTTTTTGTTTGCATTATGGTGTGTGTGTGTGTGTGTGTGTGTGTGTGTGTGTGTGTGTTTGGGTAAAGCTTCCAGTCAAGAGTATGCATGGCGATTTTATATATAATTCTTTAGAAAGGCATCCTCTGTCCTTTGGTTAGATAAGTGAATACAACAAATGTTTGTTGAGTACCAACTACATGTCATGCACTATTTTGCACTGCAAATACAAAAGTGAAATGAGACAGAAAAGGTTCCTAGTCGAGGAAAATGGTTGAAAACAAGTAAATGAATTAGGATAATGTCTGATAGTGATATGTGCTGAGAAAAAAATCAAAGAGATTTAAGGAATATAAATAGGGAGGGGGATGGTGTAAATGTTCATTCTACATTATTCTAGGTTTTATACAGCTAGATGTTTTACATATTCAATATTTAAACCATATAAAATTTCAGTGGATGTTCTGAACTGTCCAAATTGCCATATTTGGCCAGGCATGGTGGTTCACGCCTGTAATCCTAGCACTTTGGCAGGCCGAGGCGGGAGGATTGCTTGAGGCCAGGAGTTTGAGACGAGCCTGGGCAACATAGAGAGAACTTGCCTCTACCAAAAATAGAAAAACATTAGCCATGCATGGTGATGTGATTCTGTATAGTCCCAGTCACTCGGGAGGCTGAGGCAGGAGGATGGCTTGAGCTCAGGAGTTTGAGGTTGCAGTGAGCTATGAGGATGCCATCGCACTCTACCCAAGCAACAGAGGGAAGCTGTCTCAAAAAAAAAAAAAAAAAAAAATTAAATAAATAAATTGCCATTTAAGTCAACTGTCATTTTATATTGAAAATATAGTATTCAATAAATGTTCACGTTTTATTTAACAATCTCTTTCCCTCATCTCACCCTCCAGAAAAAGTAAAAGTAAAATCAAATGTTGAATCTTTTATTGCTGAAATAAACATAGACGCTGACTGGACAGGTCTTTTTCTATATGCTCACTAATCCATTGAATCAGGCTCCATCTGAAGTGGGGAAATGATTAGACTTACAGGAAAGAGACCATTTCCCATTGCTTAGGCCATCTAAAATATTTTCTCATAATGACCAATAGAAAGTAAGGGAAAAAAGTCTGATTAAAGGTAATGGGAAGCAAAGGGAATACATAAAATTTTTTACCTTAAAAGTATCATGCATGACATGTAATAAAAGCTCAGTAGATATTTGCTAAATGTATAATTCAAAAAAAAGATGAAAAGCATATGAATCATGTATGCATATATGATTGTGAATGCCCATATTAAAATATTTTTAGGTTAAAATTTTTTTAGATAATTGTTGAAAGTAGAACTTTGGTAACTCTACCATGAATTTGACCTGTGGGTATCATGTATTTGATACTGCCTGAAAATTATTGCTTGAGAAAAACCTTGATCCTGATTTGGAGAACTTCCTCAGCTCACTTTTACAAGACATGAGGTTCTTCCTCCTGAGATACTTCAACAACTGTCATTAAGAGGTCAGCTCTGCCATGAGCCTAACTGTCCCATAGCTATTAATAAGTAGTTAAGGTGACTTTGAAGTAATACCAACCTAGGTTTGAATTTCAGCTCTGCTCTGTCACTTACTAGTGTATATCCCAGGCAAGTTCCTAAATTAATCTTCAGTTTCCTCATATGTAAAATTGTAACATACTACCCAGCCCAATGACCTTGATAAATGATGATGAAGATTAGGTAAGAAGGTACATATACAAACTCACTACTCCTATTGTATTATGGTACATGGATCTGCCCTTAACGAGCTAGCAACTAGCTGGGGAGCATGCACTAGTTTAGGTCCACCTAGGCGCTAATAAGACAGGATTAGACATGTAAGAGATTTATTGGGGGAAATGTCGGGGAAGGATCAAGGGAGAGGGAGCAGGAGAAGATGAGGAAAGCCTCCAGACCATGCTGCAGCTCTGACATCTGTGGAAGAGAGGAAAGAAGGGAAGGGAAGAAAGCAGAGAATCTAAGAGAATCTAATCTAACTGTGCTACAGCACAGTTCCCAAAAAGCCTCAGGCCAATCAGGAGTCCTCAGGCAAACGTGGCCACTGCTCACAGAAATTGGCGAGCATTTTTTGTTTGTTTATTTGCTTTTTAGTTACTTAAAAAAAATTGTTTAGAGACAGGGTCTCACTATGTTACCCAGCCTGGAGTGCAGTGGCCCTTCACAGGTATGATCATAGCATACTGCAGTCTCCAATTCCTGGCCTCGCACAATCCTTCCATCTCAGCCTCTCCGGAGCAGGAACTACAGATGCACAGCACTGTGCCAGGCACGAATGGGCCAGCTTTAGCATACCTGCCACACGCAATCATAGGCATGGGGAGCCCAGTGTGGTAGCGTATGCACAGAGGTAATATCTGGGGCTGTCAGTCAGCCATGCTCCTGCAGCAGATCTGAACAGTGCGCTTTCATGGCTGCGTGAAATGTTTCACACATTGCACTGCACAGATCCACTTCTACATGCATGTGCAGGGAGCATCCCCTTCACAGGTCTGAAAACCTCTCTTCCTGCAGTGAAACTTAAAAGTGGTAGGTTAACATGACAAACTGTGACCAGGTGTTGGGCCAAGCTGGTTCTTATCCTTTCTCTTTTTCACTGTCCATTCTAAATTCTCCTCACCATTAGCTATCAGCTTGGCAGGTCCTGGTGGCTTACTTGGTATTGTGACCCAAATCTTCACTCCTGATGGACCTGAGCTCTTTGCAATCAAACTCCTCTGAGGATGGGAGCATTATGCACACCTAGTCATATATGGTTCCAGTGGGTCAAGGGAGTATCAGGGGAGACCCAAGTACATCTCCTGGGTTCCACACATCTTCCTCCATAGCCACATCCACTTTTTCAGGCGGTGACGATGGATTCCCCTTGCCATGATGGTGACTCTTTTTCCATGGAGTCCCTGGAGGCAAGGAATTCAAAGTGTCCTAGTGGAAGCTATAATCTGTAGTTCAGTGGGACGTTTGTTATATATCCCCTGCCAAGAGTACACTTGGTTTGGGGGCCAGGATCTTTAACCCTTGATGAGCCCAGAGTTTCAGGGACAGGAAAGACAAAGTTACTAGGGGGTCATTGGGAGTGACAGCAAGCCAGACCACTCCTACTTTGACCCCTTTATTCCTAGATTCATTTATTCTTTTTATTGTGGACACAGTGTCATGTAGAGCAGCAGTCTCCAACCTTTTTTGCACCAGGGACTGGTTTCATAGAGGACAATTTCTCCATGGACCAGAGTGAGAGGGGCCTGGTTTTGGACAAATTCTCATAAGGAACGCACAACCTAGATCCCTTGCATGGGCAGTATTGGGCTCCTATGAGAATCTAAAGCCACCACTGATCTGACAGGAGGCAGAGCTCAGACGGTGATGCAAGAGATGGGGAGTAGCTGTAAATACAGAAGAAGCTTCACTCACTCACCCGCAGCTCCCCTCCAGCTGTGTGGCCCAGTTCCTAACAGGCCACAGACCAGTACCACTCCACTGCCCGGGGCTTGGGGACCACAGATGTGGATGTCTCTGATGTAACACATATCCTGCAGGATGACATCCCAGCCTTTCAGAAGGTTACATCCAATCTATCACCTCAGGTGTGCTTTGGAAAGGCCATTCCAGCACTCTGTGAGGTCAGCTGCTCTGGATGGTGTATGTGATATATTTGACCCGAGGATGCCATGGTTTCGAGCCCACTCCTTTTTAGATTTTCTGTAGCATCTTTGTTGGCTGCACATTTGCCACTAGGGACACCATGTTCTATTAACCATTTCTGCAATTCCCCTTGGCTGCCCCCCTGACCTTGCTGGTTATTATGGTAATTGTGGCTGCCTTGTGGCTTCTGGCAGTTAAACACTTCCAGTTGGTCCCGATTCCTTGATAGGAACCCCATCATGCCACGGCCAGTAAGGACCTCAGCTCTGGGATTACTCTTCTACTTGGAGCCATGGCCTGCACTATACTTTTGAGTGGCGCTGGTGCCCCTCTCTTCAGTAAATTCTTAATGGTCTTCGTGAATGCTGCGTCCCTGGGCCTTGCATGAAACACAATCCTCGGTAGGTCTTCTGGTCTTACGTACTGTTTCCATTCTAGCATGTTCCTTTCCTCGACCTCCCTCTACTTTCTGCCAGGGCAACTCAGGCTTCTCCCCTTTACCCAGGTTTGGCCACCAATTTTTTCAGGCTTCTAAGAGCCACGACACAGTACATCTGCCTCATCCACTAGGGTCCATGCTAGGGTATTTTATCCTGTGTCTTGAAAAAGTGCCCTTAAATCTGAGCTCTAGAAATAGCTGTACTTCTTGTGGGCAAAGTTACTTATTAGTTACATAAGTGATTGCATTTCTCACTTTGAGCTGATTGTTAAGAAGCTCAGAATCAAATTTTAGTCGTACACTGATTACACATACAGAAACTTACAGCAATGTACTTTATGTACTATCCTCACAACAGCTTCATTTTACTTTCTCAACTTATTTTCAGTTCACACCGAATCTCTCACTTGCATTTATTCAACACACTATCCACATAGCACTGTGCTAAGCATATATGTATTATCTCATTTAATCCTGGCTTCCCTATTGTGGGATCTCGAGCAAGATATCAAATTCCTATAAACTTTGATGTCATCATCTGTAAGTAAGGATAATCATAATGTCCACTTTATAGGATTACCATGAGGATACATAATGATAGTTAACATCATTAGTTATGAAAATATACTTAAATGTTTTTGTCTAAAACAAAAAATCAAAATATATGCTTTAATTATTTTATGGGATGTCAATATAGTAATGTCTGGAAAGATAAACATCAGTTTATTATAAAAACACTCAACATACAAAGCAGGATAAGTATTGCTAATCTTATTTATTATGGCTTTAATCTAATTGAAGGCTTTTGTGGTTCCTGTAATTAACAGCAAGATAACAGAATCAATAAAGCTAAGATACAATGAATGTCTATACAGAGGGGCTTATTTGTGGGTTTTTTTAATACATAAATGAGACAATGGCCCTCTCTGAGGGCAGTGATCCCAAGGATGCTTTGCTTCAAAATCTATTCAGTTTTACAGGAATATCAGATTGCTTTGGATTGACTTACTAGCTATAACAACGAGGCTTATTCTACTCCTGGGACTTAGTATACTGCATTAATAATTAAAACACCGTGTGTGGAAATGCTATGCTGACAGCCACGCTTGGTGCCCTGGAAAGACCACTGATCAGAAAGCAGGAGACTTGGATGCTGGATGAGCTCTTCAACAGACAAGAAACTTAGGGCAGTCCCTTTAACCTCTCTGATCTCAGATATCTCCTTGGGTTGGATGACGTTAGTTTAGGAGGCCTGACTGCACCAAAATTCTGTGCATCTTTATATTTTAACCCACAGTATCTGTGTAAAAGTTATTTGCAATGAAGTCACATATGCATTTGACAGATGGCTGTAACTAAAGTGGAAAGTCTAAATTACGTGGCCAAAAGCAATAGGAAAATGAGTTACAGATGAACAAAAATTAGATATGATTTCTTCCCAAGTTCTAATTTTCTGTTATTTTGCTAAGAGAGTGATATCTAGAACTCATATACCCTCAGAAGTCTATGGCATCCAACAATTCAACTGAATTCAACAAATATTTATTCAGTAGAAGTGTGTACTAAGCACTGTGTTAGTTTCTAATAATATGATGCAGGGCATATATGATCAGTAACAATTAACTGAACAGCTACATGTATAGGGTACTATACTAGGCCCTTGGCAGGGGTGGCCACTCTTCCTGCCCTCAGGGACTGTAGAGTACAGAGGAAAAGGGAAGACATCCATTTGAAAAATTGATGATCAAACGTCAAACAGCTGCTACAGACATAAATGCCGTAAGATTTCAGAGACAGGAAACATCACTGAAAATCCAGATAGACTTCATGAAGAGTGTGAGATGTGAACTGGACCTTGAAGGATACTGAAAAATCAAAGAGGCAAGAAAGTGTTAGGCCTATTTAATTGGCATTTATATCCCGCCCAGAGTTGTTAAGTTTATTTTTATGTGTGAAATACATATGTAGTCTCTTCACCAATTTTAAGTGCCATGACAGCAGAAACCGTGTATAGTATTTCTTTATATTTGACTCAGCCCAATAGATATTTATGGAGTGCCTACCATATAACAGGCACTGTACTGAGTAAGCTTTGGAGTGGAGGGAAAGGTAAAGAAGGAAAGAGAAAAGAATTAGAGCTGTAACTCAGAAGTCGGCTGAGGCCCCTTTGCCTGCTAAAGATTGGGGTAAACTTAGTTTGAACCCCCAACCCATTACCCAGCCTGTGAAAGTATAAAGCCCTTTCAAGAACTAGGTAACTTCCGAGGGACACTTTCACCTCCTTGCATCTACTCTGTTTTGTACTATGTTGAACTGAAACTCAGTCCCTTCCTGGTTTTCCCATCGAAGGCACTGACACAAAGCTGCCGGGTTTGGCAGCAACCCCTGAAGACGTAGGTAGGAGATGCAGGGAGGAATCACAGTCTGCTGCCCTGCTAGTTGCTCCCTCCCTTTCCCTCTGACCTCCTCCTCTCTACCTCACACTCTCCGTTTTGTAGAACTGCCCCCAAGATTTCCGAATTCTCCCTGTAGTATGCACAGGAAGTTGCCAGGTCCTTGGTCTCAACTTTCTACCTCAAGGACTTTCCGACCTATTCTCTTATACCTACTTTTCCAACCGATTTTTCCAAATCTAGATGCTTCTGTCCTCAGGAAGAATTCTGGCACCAGCTATTAGGAGATAGTGACATTTTCTCCACTTTGTTACAGAGAAGTAAGTGTACTGGTGACGCTAACACAAACCCACGAGTGGAACATGAGTGGACATCTCCAGCCATCTCAAGCAAATTGGTTAAATACTCAATGCATTCTTAGAGGCATTTTGATTTATTTTAATTAAAACAAACTCCTGCCACGGAGGGACAGAAGGAGATGCTGCAGGAAATGGGTCAGGAAGAGTTTCTTGGCCCCTTCTAAGTGGTTTCTCTCACTCTTGAATTCACACACCATTGTTGCTTGTGTGACTCCTGAGAAACCTGTCCTTTTCTGTCTTCTCTTGCTATTGTTCTTCCCATCGGTCTGTGTGTTTTATCTCCATGACCAGATTTTTTTGCAGCTCTGCACAGCTGGCTTTTCTTATCCCTCCCCAGAACGCTTGTGGCACCCGGCAGGTGCCTCTAGGTGATGGGTCTCACTGGTCTGCTGAGTCTCGAACTGTGGGAGCTGTATGACCTGTCTAGTTTGACCATACCTTCCCTAAATTTCCCTAAAAATGCCACGTGGCAGGAGTTTGTTTTAATTAAAATAAATCAAAATGCCTCTAAGAATGCATTGAGTATTTAACCAATTTGCTTGAGATGGCTGGAGATGTCCACTCATGTTCCACCAAGAAGGAGCTAGAAAGGACTAACATGTATTTAAGCATCCTAGATACCAGCCATCTTCTTTAATTCTCACAATCATCTTTTCAGGTGAGATTAGGTGATTTGCCAATGTTCACATGACTACAAGGCAGGAACTGAAATTTTAACATGGAAACACCTAGCTTCAAAGCTCCTGTTCTTTTCACTAAATCACACCTCTAGAATAATAATGCCTCTTTAGAGATATTCAAATTCTCATTATTAATAACAAGCGTAGTTATCCACTAGGATACAAACTAAACAAACCACCCCAATAGTTAGAGTCCTGGAATAGTAAAAAGAAAATTGACTCCATGAACTTGAACAAGGGGTTGCACATTTCTGAGCTTCAGGTTACTTACTTGCAGAACACAATTCTACAGAGTTGATGTCAACACTAAATTAAGTAACATGTATATATAATGCTAGACAAGCAGTCTTTCCATTGGCTGAAAAGAAAGATCAACTGCATTCTTTAAAAATTTTGACTATGTTAAATGAAAATCCTCCTTCCTTTTACAGAGTATAAAATGGAACTTGACACTCAGATCTGACATTCAGATTAGTTGGGCAGGTGTTTTTTCATTGAGTTAACGCATTACATTATTCGGAGGAACATTAGCTGACTCATGCCAGAGATTAACCATTAACCCAACACCACTCAGTAGCAACCACAGTCGTGGGAGGTAAATTGGCACCACCATCAATATCCTTCAAAGCCCTTCTCCACAGTAACTACCACTGGCCTCCAAACAGGTTGAGATTATTGCAATCAGCCCAGATAGGAGGTCAGAGGGTTTAAGGTATGACCATTATAAAATATGGGGAAGTTTTGGGGGAGGGTTTGGGGGAATGAAATCACTCCTCCCAGGCCCTCGACTACACCAAAGCTTATGTTTCTAAAATCTCAGGCTTGGCAATGAATCAGAGCTGGGTCTTAGCTCTGCCTATTCCTAGTTGTATGATTTTGAATACATTACTGCTTTAAATCTCAGCAGGGGTTAATCTGTAAAATGAGGAAGATAATATTTTCTGTCTTCCAAGTTTGTTGTAAAGATTAAGTTAAATATTTAATATAAAGCATTTAGTACACTATCTGGCACATTGTGAGCCCCCCAAACAGCTGGTTATTATTTTATTATTAGCAGGGACCAGGGTCTTAAAGTTCTAAGATTCAGGGCAATAAAAGAGGAAAGGAAAGAAAGGCTCCCTGTTGCTGGAGGAGCCAGTGCCACAGTTGGGCACACAAGGTCTATCACAATCTGGCCCCAACCCTATGGTTATCTGTGTGCACTCTGTGAAAACTTCCTTGGTTCCCTCAGGTAGGCAGAATTCCTCCTTTAGGTTCCCTGAGTACTTTGCGTATACTTTTCTACTTTCCCTGATCATATATTTCCTTTCGTTTGCATATCTATCTCCACTCTACCCTACCTCATCCCAGGCTGTGAGGTTATAGACAGCAGGGACCATGTAGTCATCTTTGTATTTGCAGCCATAGGAACTCTGTAAGTCTTGGATGAATGGATGGATGGATGGATAAGGAACATGAGACAACATAGTGACTTGGTAAAGGGATAAGGTCTGGGTACCCAGAGGACTAGCTGGGTAAGACAGTCTTTGCTTCACAAGGTAGCCTAAGCCTGGGTCTGAGCAGACATGTAGAGGACATGACATGTGCAGAATTATTTGCCTGGTGAGGGTGGTTGAGCAATCTCTATGTCCTTTCATGGGAAAAGCATGGCTCGCTGGTGACTGCTGTCAGGGCCAATATTAGGCAAAACTCCTTGGCAACCAAGAGCCAAGGCAGGATGATACCTGTGAGTTTTTCTACAGCCTGCAATATTGATATATTAATTGATTAGGAACAAGTCCTTCCAGGTGTGGCTGGTTGCTAGCAGAGCAGGCAGACTTGTGGACAGTAAGTATTCTCCCTGCGATTGCGTTCTCTGTCAACAATGACGCAAGACCTAAAGATAGAAAGGGGATATGAAATATGATTCTCACAGAACATTTAAGGATAACATTTCAAAGTACCTAAAATATAAAGTATTTCAGAACATAGGGCAATATAAAGGGAGACAATATACAAGGTCTGCCTGGAAAGTATTCAGCCATTACTAATATATAACGAGAATGGTTTGCACGACATAGATGTGACCTGGCAGCCAAGGACAGTGGACTGGAATGCGCATGAGTGAACAGTGACGACTTCACTGTACTGGTCAGTGGGGCGCTGGATGCCGTGGAGTGAGCATGGGTACTGTGTGGCTGTCGCATTAAAATGACTGAGCAACAGAGCGACGAACCTGCATCAAATTTTGCGTTAAGCTTGAACATTCCTCTGAGGAGACTATTCGGATGATTCAGAAGGCTTCCGGGGACAATGCAACGAGTGCAGCACAAACAAAAGTGTGGCACAAATGCTCCAAAGATGGTTGAGAATCTGTTGAAAGTGATCCACGTTCTGGAAGGCCTGCAACAAGCAGAATACCTGAGAATGCTGAACATGTGCAGGTTAGGTTAAGAGACACTGGGAGAGCTGTGTGAGGTCCCAAGGTGCCTACTTTGAAGGGGACTGAGGCGTCATTTGTCCTATGTGTACAATGTTTCTTGTATCTTCTTCAATAAATGCTCCATTTTTCATATTACATGACTGGATACTTTCTGGACAGACCTCCTATCTTGACTTTTCAGAAATCATTCCATTTTCATTTTACCTTATTCTTTTTGTTAATGGCAACTGAAGATGATAATATTTATTGATTAATCACTTATAGGTACCTCACAATTCACTTTTTTTTTTTTTTTAGAGATAGAGTCTCACTTTGTCACTCAGGCTGGAGTGCAGTGGTAGCAATCAGAGCTCACTGCACTCTCAAATTCCTGGGCTCAAGTGATCCTCCCACCTCAGCCTCCCCAGTAGCTAGGACTACAGGCACATGCCACGAAGTCCGGCTATTCTTTTTTATTTTTATTTTTTTTTAGAAATGAGAGTAGTGCTATGTTGCCCAGGCTAGTCTAGAATTCTTAGCCTCAAGTGATCCTCCCACCTCAGCCTCCCACAGTGCTGGGATCATAGGCATGAGCCACCATGCCCAGTCATTGCATATTTTTTTTAAATGTGCTGGAGTTGGCTCCCACTGGGTCATGAGAGCTAATTGTTTGCATGTCTTCCCAACTCTACATTAGATTATTTCACATTGGCATCTTAAAATCAGCCACATCAAAAGTGTTTACACCATAGAAATTGGCAAACACTAAACATCAGGGTTTTCTACTCCCATCCCTCCTGAGAGCTGATTGTTAAACATTTATCTGCAGCACATCACTGACTTTACAATGAATGATCCTAATGAGCTTTCCCAATACTCCTACTTTACAGATGGGAAATTGAAGTTTAGAGAGGTTAAATAACTAAATAACTTATTACAAACTTTTTGTTGGCAAAAGCAAGATTAAAATTCAAACCATCTGTCTCCAAATTCCATGCACTTGACCACATAATTCTTTGCAACACTTTTTATTTATAAAAGAATCTATCTTATATCAAAGATGTAAGATTTTAAACCCCTAATTTTAAGATTTCAGGCTGGGCACAGTGCTCATCCCTGTAATCCTAGCACTCTGGGACGCCAAGGTGGGAGGATTGCTTGAGCTCAGGAGTTCAAAACTAGCCTGAGCAAGAGCAAGACCCCATCTCTACCAAAAATAGAAAAATTAGCCGGGCATCGTGGCATGTGCCTGTAGTCCCAGCTATGTGGGAAGCTGAGGCAGCAGGATCGCTTGAGTCCAGGAGTTTGAGGTTGCAGTGAGCTATGGTGACACCACTGCACTCTAACTGGGGTGGCAGAGTGAGACTGTGTCAAAAAAAAAAAAAAAAGATTTCAAACCCCTAATTAGCTTAGCAAAATGGCAGAGTAGACAGCCCCAAGCTCCTGTCCCCCCATAGAAACTCAAAAAACAAGCAAAAGCTGTCAGAATCAACTGTGTCAGAATGCTGTAAAAAAGGCAAAGGCTTACAGCAACCAAATGAATGCTGAATCAAGAAAAAGTTAACTTAAAAATGGTAGGAAAGTTCTGTGGCATTTTTACTTGCTGTTACCCCACCCTCTCCTGGCTTGGCAACAGTCCTGAAGACAGCAGCCCACATTGCCAGTGTGGGCCCATGGCTCCTTGTTACAGAGAGAGCAGAGCAGACCTTATTTGCAAATTACTGTGTAGATCTGTTTTAACCTGTCTGGAGCATCTGAAGGACTGGCACAAAGTGCTCATCTCTGTTTACCTAGCCCTCAGCTAACCTGGGCTGGAAAAGCACCAGGCATTGCTCAAAACACTGTAAGGTGGAAGAACAACGTTTGAGAGAAAAGATCACAATTGACACATATAATAAACCACCTAGGCCTGGGAGAAAAATGTGAGAAGAGAATTTCTTTGGAAAGCTAGGGCAATCAAAAGCACCTGTGTCTCTGAGAAATTTAGAAAGCCATGCATATCTCCAGGGCAAGATGCTTGCTCAGAAAAGACCTGAAAAAACCTTAAGCTTTCATTACAGGCTGATTCTTATGCTCATTGCAAGTCTGGCTAAGTGTTGAAGGAGGGCCCCAGCATAGACCCAATCTGCAAAGACCAAGAAAGGTATTTTGTTTGTTTGTTTCTTTTGCTTTATTTTTTAGCTCTTGGCATTCAAGTAAAATTGTGTCAAAATACACTGAATACAAACTAAGGGACAGAGACTTCAGCAACCATACATGACAAAGAAAACAATCTCTGCAAAAATACTTGGGAAAAGTCACTAGAAAAAGACTAGTACAGGCCGGGCGCGGTGGCTCACGCCTGTAATCCTAGCTCTCTGGGAGGCCGAGGCGGGCGGATTGTTTGAGCTCAGGAGTTCGAGACCAGCCTGAGCAAGGGCAAGACCTCATCTCCACAAAAAACAGAAAAATTAGCTGGGCATGGTGGTGCTTGCATGTAGTCCCAGCTACTTGGAGGCTGAGGCAGGAGGATCACTCAAGCCCAGGAGTTTGAGGTTGCAGTGAGCTATGATGATGCCACTGCACTCTAGCCAGGGTGACATAGCAAGACCTTGTGCCTCTCCCCCAACCAAAAAATAAAGCTGGATCCTTACCTTACACCATATACAAAAATTAACTCAAAATGGATCAATGACCTAAATATAAGAGCTAAAACCATAAAATTCTTAGAGGAAAATGTAGGGATAAATCCTGGTGACCTTGGATTTGGCAATGGATTCATAGATATGACACCAAAAGCATGAGCAACAAAATAAATAAATAAATTGAACTTCATCAAAATTAAAAGCTTCTGTGCATCAAATGACATTATTAATAAAGTGAAAAAAGAACACAATGGAGAAAGTATTTGCACATTAAATATCTGATAAAAAGTTTACTATCCAAAATATATAAGGAACTCCTATACTCAACAACAAAAAGACAAACAACTCAATTAAAAAACAGGCAAAGGACTTGAGTAGACATTTCTCCAAAAAAGATATACGAATGCCAATAAGCATATTTAAAAAAATGCACATGATTAGTCACTAGGGTACTGCAACTCAAAACCCCACAATTAGATAGCACTTTGTACCTGCAAAGATGGCTATAAAACAAATACATATAACAAGTGTTTGCAAAGATGTGGAGAAACTGAAACCCTCATACATCACTAGTGAGAATATAAAATGGTGTAGTCCCTGTGGAAAACAGTTTGACAGTTCCTCAAAAACTTAAACACAGAAAGCCAGGCACAGTGGCTCACACTTGTAATCCTAGCACATCAGGAGGTTGAGGCAGGAATGGCGCTTGAGGCCAGGAGTTCAACCAGCCTGAGCAACATAGTGAGACCCAGTCTCTGAGGGAAAAAATAACTAAAAGTTAAACATAGAATTACCATATGATCCAGCAATTCCACTCTGAGGTATTTAATATATACTCAAAAGAATTGAAAAGAGGGACTCAAAACACTAATGTTCATTACAGCATTATTAACAATAGCCAAAAGGTGGAAACAACCCAAGTGTCTATCAATAGATGAATAGACAAACAAAATACGATATATGGATACAACAGAATATTTTCAGTCATAAAAAGGAATAAGGTTCTGATACATGCTACAATGTGGATGAACCTTGAAAACATTAGGCCAGGTAAAATAAGCCAGAAACCAAAGGACAAATATTGTATAATTCCACTTATATAAAATATAACAATATCTAGAATAGATCAATTTATAGAGACAAAAAGTAAATTAGCGTTTATCAGGGGCTGAAAGGAGGAAGGAAAGGAGAGTTACTGCTTAATGGGTACAGAGTTTCTGTTTCAGGTGATGGAAATGTTTAGAAATAAGTAATGGTTGCGGTTGTGTGACACTGTGAATATAATTAATGCCATTAAACTGTACACTCAAAAGTGGTTAAAATGGCACATTTTATGTTATATGTATATTACCACAATTAAAAAACCCTAATTAAACTTTTTATGTCTGTTGACCCTCCACCTAATTTTCCAGCATCTTCTTATCCTCCTCGTTCGAGCCTGGTGTTGCCCACTTCTCTCCCAGTTGCTCAGTCTTGCTCCTCTGTGCTCTTTGGCAACAACTGTGGAAAGAAATGCACCAGCCACCACCCTGAGCCAGCCAAGCACCACCGTGTTGACAAAAACTGCGTTGGCATTAGGGGAAAAACTAGGTACAAAAATCGGTACAAAAAGTACAGAGAATAAAAGCCTTTGGAAGCACAGATGAACCATATTTGATAGCTTGAGAAACTTGTGCAAAGGGATGAATTTTCTCCTGGATCTCCTCTCGCAGTAGTTGAACAAACAGAGGTGTGACATCTCAACTCCTGAAGCAGACTGTCCCCCTCCACCGCCACCAAGTGTTAGGCCACAAAGACGGAGCCTCTTTAAACAATTTAGTCTAGTCCTCATGTGCTTTTCCTTTAATGTGCTCTGTATTTATAGTCTCTCTTGTTTTGTTTTCCTAAGTTTGACAAAATTTTTGATTAACTACTTGGACTTTTCACAATGATCTTGACACTTAAGAGATATTTTTTGTGGACCAGGACTTTCTTCCTTAAGCAAGAATGTAGAACGCAATGGTATAATATTAATAGTCTGTACTGTTCCATAGACCTGCCCACCTATCAAAGGAGATGGGAATGCTAACAGTTCCTTTGCTTTGGGGGACTGAACATAATTTTGCATGCATTTTTAAAAGTCAGCTTATAAAATTTATTTTATAAAATTGTGTATAGTAGTGGTAAAGAGTTGGGGCACTGGTGTCCTGTGTTCAATTTTGGCTCTGTCCTCTACTGTGTGCCCTGGACAAGTCTCCCCACCTCTCTGAGTATGGGTTTTCTCATCTTTAAAGTAGAGAGTGTAAAACTTACCTCAGAGGATTATGATGAGTTTAAATGAGACAAGGGATAAGAAGTACCTAGGCACAGTGCCCAGCACAGGGTAAGTGCTCAAAAGAGACAGCCCTTTAGTTACCTTTTTGTTGTAGCATATCCATGAACACCCAACGTTCTTTTTTTTTTTTTTTGAGACAGAGTCTCACTGTGTTGCCTGGGCTAGAGTGCCGTGGCATCATCCTAGTTCACAGCAACCTCAAACTCCTGGACTCAAGCGATCTTCCTGCCTCAGCCTCCCGAGTAGCTGGGACTACAGGCATGTGCCACCATGCCCGGCTGATTTTTTCTGTATATTTTTAGTTGTCCAATTAATTTTTTTCTATTTTTAGTAGAGACGGGGTCTCGCTCTTGCTCAGGATGGTTTCAAACTCTTGAGCTCAAACAATCTGCCCACCTTGGCCTCCCAGAGAGCCAGGAATACAGGCGTGAGCCACCGCGCCCGGCCCCCAACGTTCTTCTCCATGAAATTTTCCCCAACGGACATCCCATGATGATTTCTCTTTTTTCTAAATTCCTAAAATTCTCGATGAAAATATAATTCATGCTGTAGCCATTTTCATAAACTTTCATCAAATAAACTTTAAGTCTTCCTTTTTTTTTTTTTTTTTTTGAGACAGAGTCTTGCTCTGTCCCCTGGGCTAAAGTGCAGTGGCATCAACAGAGATCACTGCAACTTCGAACTCGTGGCCTCAAGCAATTCTCCTGCCGTGGCCTCCCAAAGTGCTAGGATTACAGGCGTGAGCCACCGTACCCAGCCCAGTCCTTTGAGAGCAATGGCAGTGTTGTATACTCTCGCTGCCCCCAAAGCCCTATGACGCAACACAGCTAGTGGACCCTGAAGGAACATGTCTTAGTCTGTTTTATGCTGTTATAACAGAATACCTGAGACTGGGTAATTTATAAAAAAATAGATTTATTTGTCACAGTTCTGGATGCTGGGAAGTTCAAGGTCTAGAAACTCTATCTGCTGAGGGCCCTTCTGTTGTATCATTCCCCTAGCAGAGCACAGAAGGGCATGCATGAAAGCATGTGCAAGAGACAGAGCAAGAGATCAAGCTCCCAGTCTCAAGTGCTTTTATAATCGGCATTAATCTCTTCATGAGGGTGGAGCCCTCATGATCTAAACACCTTCCATCAGGCCCCACCTCTCAACACTGTTGCACTGAGGATTAAGTTTCCAGCACATGGTTTTTGGGGAACACATCCAAACCACAGCAGAACACTTGTTAAATCGAGTGGAAGCAATCTGGAGCCCAGGATAAAGCACTGGACTAGTCATCATAAGATTTAGGTTCTAGTCCTAGTTCGTGACATGGGCCAACAAATTTCTATGCAACTCTGATAATCAGTTTCTAAACTGGAATAATAGGGCTGCCCTACCCACTCTCAGGAAGAATTGCAGTGAGATTCAAATGTGACACTATACATGTGAAAGTGTTTGGTTATTCCTGAAAAGCTAAACAAACATAACCCCACCTGGATTCTCACATGGTGCCTTCGATTGACATAAGCAATCAAATTCTCCTAATGTTGTCTTTATTCAAGGCTGTTGATAAATGCCCCATCATTCTGGTGCTGCAAGAGAAGCAGAATAAGTAAAAATAAAATATGTTGGGTGCTAATCATTTACAATCAGACAATTGTCTCAATCAATTAACAACTTACACCTGACGTTAAACCTACTGCAAGGAGTAGCAGATTGACAGATTTTTAGCACAAAAGCTTATGTTCAAAATGCCCATTAGCAATAATGGGAGTTATGCCTGCTAGGCCCACAGAGAGATGAGAGTTGAATGTGATCCATAATCTATCTTACTTAATGTCATCAGTTTCCCTGTAGTCCCTTCAAACGATCAGACGCCGGTAAAATGCTGTAAGTGGAACAGCATTGAGTTACGAGAATATTGACAGTCTACTTCAGTGAAGCTTTCCAACGTGAGAAACCTCTAGATATTTCAAAATCTTGATGTGCCTTTGCAAATTTTGTTTGTTTGTTTATTTAAGGAGGAAGGCAAGCCTTTAATGATGAGAAAATACTAGAAAAAGATAATTTACATGAATGTATCAGACAAAATATTTCCCCTAATACTTGGATTTTTTATTATATAAAAATTGATTACATGGCCAGGCCTGGTGACTCATGCCTATAATCCTAGCACTTTGGGAGGCCAAGGTGGGAAAATCGCTTGAAGCCAGGAGTTCGAGGTTGCAGTGAACTATGATGACACCATTGCATTCTAGCCTGGGAACCAAAGCAAGACTCTGTCTAAGGAAAAAAAAAAAAAAGAAACTGATTACAGTTGTTGAGCCTTTTATAGATTTAAAAATTCTTCACATTGCCTTTAGTTTACCAGAAATGAGAAAAACAAAAGTGATATTGGGCTTTTTTTCCCTCTCCTTCAAAATGAACACGGAAGATACCCTTTAGATAGTCACAAAACATGATGCTTGGCTAGAACTTTCCCAGTCACATAAGCACAGCAATTTCTCCCTTATTCTTATCCCACATTCATTGTTATCAACTCCTGCCTGTCACATCATCTTTTAAATACTTGGTATCTACCCCTTTTCCTTTTAGTGTCATTATGCCTACCCTAATTAAGGTTCCTTGAAAGCAGAGCCAGACAGAAGCAGTGACTTCCTAATTGCTCTTCTTTAAATCTCTTGATACTTTCGCTCATCTTGCACATTCTACATTGCATAGAATGTAAAATCTGACCAGGTGTAGTGGCTCACCTCTGTAATTCTAGCATTTTGGGAGGCCGAGGCGGAAGAACCTCTTGAACCCAGGAGTTCGGGGCTGCAGTGAGCTGTGATCATGCCACTGCACTCCAGCCTGCGTTAAGGTGAGACCTTGTCTCTAAGGAAAGAAAAAAATGTAAAATCTTTGAAGGTAGGAACTATCCCTTATATTTCCCTCTATTGTAGATATAGTGATATTTCCTGAACCAAAAATCTAGACACATGACATGACAATTACATTTATATAGAAAAAGAAAAAGAAACCTAAAGTTGGACTTTTTCTTCCAGAATTTGTGGTTATTGTATCTAATAGATGCATTCTAAAAGAATGCATTCTGCCTCATATGAATACAATGCACAAGGGTAGATTGCTTGTCTGTCTAAAACAGAGATTGTAAGCTATTACAGGCTGAAGATCAAATAAGGTCCATGGTGATTTTTTTCACAGCAAATTTTTTAAAAATAAATTTTAATTGTTTGCTAACATTTAAAAACTACTGATTTCATAGAAACATCAAGCTACTCTTGAGAAATCTGAAGATCTCTAAGAACACTGGGTTTTTAGAAATCGACTCCAGGTAAATCCCATCTAAGAAGGGGTAATCTGACAAAGCCAGAAACCCAAAGAAGCTATTCTTCCAGTATAATGATGAACAGGTAGGAAACTTGCCCATCCTTGGCACTTGGTAGAGGAGATATGTACATATTTCCTTTTTTGATAATTTATATATCTAAAGCTGATATTCCTGTACACATGGTTTGCAGGTCAATTCAACCTACTTATGAAATTTTAAAAACAAAAACAAAAAAAACGGGTAGAGATATTAATTTGGCCCGGGATAAACAGTTACTCCAGGCAACTAGTAAAAGTAAACACAAATGATCTTTGAATGTATGCAACTTCTACCTATGCCCCAAAGAATTTTTACAGATAAAATCCACGGAATATGAACTCAGAATCAAAATCCACAAAGCAGACAAGTAAACAGGGCACAATGGGTAAAAGGCAGACGCAACAGATGGCAAAAAGCACACATTCAGTCTTCAGATATGGAATGACAAGATACAGAATACAAAATAAGAACGTTTAATACTAATTCACTCAACAAATATTACTTGAATACCTTCTATTTGCTAGGTACTGTTCTAAGCTCTGAGGATAAAGTGGCTAACAAAATAAATACTCTGTCCTTAGAGCCACCTGGGGATTAGCTTTGGATGTAAGAGATGACCTGAGTATCTGGGCTTCTTCTGTGATTGACATGACCAGGGACAACGGCATGAGATTATAATGGCTGCAAGGCAGAGAGTGGTCCTATGAGTGCAGCGGCTGGGGGGAGTCTCTTCTCCAGAACAGAGTCGTAGGCCTCCCTCTTTATTCCTGATAATGCTTTTGTGAGGGGCAGGGAAGGAATGTTCTTATCTGAAACACAGGTTACTGCAGGGATACCTCTTGCTGGTGGAAGCCCAGAGGCCAGGAAAGAGATCATCTTACCTTTAAAACTTTTGTTTCGAGAAATTAAAGCCTGTAAACATGTACAAGAAACAAGAAACTATACAAAATTGTCTGAACAGATCTGAAATAGAACTTCCAGGAATGGAAAAAAAAAAAGAAATTAAAAAGTCAAACAAGTTAAAAAGGAGACTGGACACAGCTAAAGAAAGAATTCATGAATTAGAAGTTAGATCCTAAGAAAATTATCCTAAATGCAGTCCAGGGAGTATAAAGAGATGCAAATTCTAAAAGAGAGAGAGATTATAAGACTTGGATGATAGAATTAGAAGGTCTAATATACATGTAATCAGAATTCTCTAAGGAGACAGAGAAAAGGAGGGAGAGGAAATATTCAAAGAGATAGTAGTTGGGAGTTTTTCAGAATTGTTGAAAGTAATTACTGTACTTACCTGGTCACAGTAGGCGCTTGAGTTTTTGACCCTTCGTCTATAAGTAAACATTTTTCTTAAACCACCTTCCAGAAATATGTCTTTCATTGAATACTACTTTAGGTTTACAAAGGGCTTTTCACATATTAAAATCTACATAAAATGTTTACATGTTTTTAGACTTATTGGAAGTCTTAGATTTGTTTTCCTAATAGGCAACTGAAGTAATCTCTGGGCATGTGTCAGTATTAAAGCCATTCTCTCTCCCTTTCTCTCTCTCTCTTTTTTTTTTTTTGTTTGTTTTTTTGAGATAGGGTCTCACTCTATCACCCACGTTCCAGGCTGGAGTGCAGTGGCATCATCATAACTCATTGCAGACTTGAACTCCTGTACTCAAGCTATCCTCTTGCCTTAGCCTCCCAGGTAGCTAGGTCTACAGGCATGCACCACCATGCCCAGCTAAAAAAGCCATTCTCTTTAAAGTGGAAAAAGAGAAAAGAGTTTTCATGACCAAACTTACTAATGGTAACTACAGAACACTCTTAAAGGTGATGACATGGTAGTTACTACCAGGAAATTTGGTTGATTCTCTGTAGTTTTAATTTCAACACCCTTTTGGGATATTTCCTTTGCAAATCTTCCTGTCCTGTTTTCTCTCCTCAGGGATGATGGGGAATGGGGAAGTTTCCTCTTTGGGTTAAGTGGCAAGATCCAATTTCTTTTTAAAAACTTTTTTATTTTTATTATTTTATATATATATATTTTTTTTTTGTGATAGAAGGTTGTGAAGGTAGCAAGATCCAATTTCATCATGACCTTGAAGGCTCCATGAATCATTTGCTCCTATTGCTATGTGAGCAAAGTCCAAACCTTGTCAGCATGACATAATAGGCTATTTCTTTGCCTTATGTCACTGCCCTTCTTCCCAGCTTCACTCTCAATACAAGCACATAAGACAACTCACTATTTCCCAACTAAGTAAAGACACATCAGGCTCTCAGGGCACCATGTTTCTGTACAGAAAATTTCCCTTGGCCCTCTCCTGGCCCTTCCTACCCTTCTTCAATACTCCCCACTAACCTCCTCTCACCCAGACTCTGTTGGTTTGAAGTCTACTGGTCCTTCAGGACCCTTCCCAAACTGGGCACCTGGCTGCCCAAAGCTTTCTGTGACAGTATCTCTGGCACCTTAAACTACAATGTATTTTATTCATTTCTGTGCTATTAATACAATGTATCCATCTCTGCATGTGATGAGTGCTCAATAAATTCTTGGTGAATAAACAGTACAGAAAGTCTGGGAAAACACTCTAGGGAAAATAATAAAGCTTAGAAGGTCACTGTAGGGCAGTCCTTAACTCTGGACCCAGCAATACCCACTTCTAAGAAACATACTTATGTAAATAATTGAAATTCTGAATGTGGTCAGAATTTAGCTACAGGGCTGCATACTACAGTCTTGTTTAAATGGCAAAATTCTGGACACAATTTTAAGTCCTTCAAACGAACTTTGGTTAAATAAATGTGCAATGGAATACTAAGTAGCCATTTAAAAACATGTATGAGAAATATCTAGTGGCATGTCATGATATTTTATGCAAGGAAAAAAGGTTACAAAACATGGTGTTCAGTGTGATTACCTATAATGCTACACATAAAGTTGTTTACAGGGGTTTTCTGGGTGGTGAGATT
Source organism: Avahi laniger (assembly GCA_963575035.1). Taxonomy (NCBI): domain Eukaryota; kingdom Metazoa; phylum Chordata; class Mammalia; order Primates; family Indriidae; genus Avahi; species Avahi laniger. Next base: position 73,907 of record CAUYSK010002036.1, read on the forward strand.
TCCTTTTCTTCTTTCTAATTCTGAAAAAAATCTGACTTTTCTATAATGACTCATAAAAAGGAGGTTTTTGTTTCTAAAGGAGAGAGTCCTTCCTTACGTGCTCCTATTTCCCTTTGGAACTTCAGCTCTACTAAGAGGCCATTCATATTCCCAACATTCCAGGGTGCCCAAGGGACAGGCCTGTCCAGATATTTTAGCCTCGATTCACAAAATGGAGCCTTGGAAAGGAAAAACAGCGGCTCTAGAGAGCAGTGATTTTTAAAACCCAAATAAACACAGTGAATAATTCCCAAGATTCATAATGTTCGAAAACTTACATTAGCCTATTTCACTTTTCAAGATAAACTCCCCCTCAAAATTCTGTGCTGACCCTGAAATGATTTGCTATGGCAGAACTCTGTTCCATCCTCAGAGAACCTAAAGCCTTCGCATTCCTTCTTACCTTAATCAACATTTACTTGGATATTCCACAGCCGGAACCACACACACACACTTTTTTTTTTATCTTTCACTGGGCTGCAGCTATTTCCTGAGTCACCGAAAGGGGCCGAGCCCCAGCAGGGAGGCCCCCTGCAAGGCCGGCCGCGCGCCACTCTGGCTGGGTTTCCCTCTGGCCCGCGCAGGCAGGCGGCTGGCGCAGTGACTCGACTTCCTCTGCTCACCTTCCCGGAGGTCCCCGCCTACGCCACTGCCGTAGGGTCTCCGAGGAAGTCACGTTCCGGCCTCAGAGCTGGTCTGAATCATCCTCTGGGAGGAAAAGGGGGAGAGGGAGGTAACGAGAGCCCTTGAATGGGATCAGCTTGGTGTCTGTCACTAATGAGATGGCGATGGGGGCAAGTGATTTTCCAGTTGAGTGAATTGAATTCCTCATCTGTCAGAGAGGTAGTTGACCTAGAATGACTGTGGAGGTCTCCTCGCCAGTGTTTAGGAGCATGAGTGCCCAGATGTGTCCAAGGGTGCTGCAAAAAGAAGACGAAATAGCATATATGGAGGGTCTCCGAGGTGCTAGCACCTATGTAAACACTGCCTTATTTAATCTTCCAACAACCTCTTATAAGAGCTGTCCCAGATCCCAATATAAAGATTGACAATAGAGACAGGTCTGTGGAACGCTTTCCCACATTTTTCTCATGATACAGGAGGGAAAACTTTTTTTTTTACAGCCCATTTGGGCCAATGAGTGAGCCCCAGCCAGACTCGAATGCCTCCGTCGCCCCAGGCAAAGGGGCTGCTCCAGACCTCAGCTCACTTGTCCCACCTGCTACCTGTTCGCTGCTCACTGAAGTGAACGGTGCGAAGTGGCTGGTCCAAGAGAAGTATGATATACTGGTGTCGGGACAAATCTGGATTTGATTCGCAGCTCTGCCTTCTGTTTGGCTTCAAGCAACTAACAGTCATTTCGAGACTATTTCAAACTCAACTTCCAGGGAAAGCTAATAATAGCATGTACGTCACAAGGAGAGTGGCATGGGTTATGAACAGGACCAAACTTTGAGCACTGCGCCTGCATCCGCGAGCGCTCGGGAACGTAACGCTCCTCCGTGCTCGCCGCCTCCACCGAGGGCGGCGCTGGGCCGCGGCTCCGCGGGGGCGAGAAGGAGGCTCCGGGTTTCCGCGCAGACTCCGCGTGGCCCGCGCGAGGCGTCACCGTCCGAAAGTGCGAGCCGGGGCTCTTACGGACAGCGCGAGCGCGGAATTCCCAGCCAGCCGGTGCGGCCACTCCGCCCGCCGCGCCGTCCCGCCCCGCCCGGGCGCTGGCCAGTCCCTGCTCGAGGGAGCGGACGCGCCCGGGCGCTTCTCCGTCCCAGGCCTCTGCAGGGAAGCGATGCCGCCTTGGCCCGGGCTTAGTGCCAGCGGGAATCCCGCTGTCCGGCCGCGCCGTCGCGCCTCGCTCAGCGTGAGCCAACCCAGAATTAAAGAAAAGAAAAAGAAAAAGAAAAGACTTGGCACCACAGCAGCCTCCGCCGCTTTTTCCGCCCCCGGATGCCCGCCCGACTTGCCTCATTGCACAATTCCAACCATGGAATTGCCGCGTGACTCGGATGGAGCCCAAAAAAGTTTCCCAGGTTTCCCCAGCCTAGAAAAGAGCGGTTGGGTGTCCGGCTCTGACCCCAGGCGCCCTCTAAGTTGTATTTCTTCGGGTGACCGCGTTGCCCTTTCAAATGTAGACACTGCCCTTTACAAAGAAAGAGACGCTCACAAGCCGCTGGCTCGCCGGCTCTAGGTTGGCGCTGGGTGAGCGCAACTAACACGTGTCTTCTCCCCGTGTACATTTTCAGACGGCAAACGTGTTCGATCTGTTCGCGGGGAGAAGTCAGGCACTGCTTTTGAAGGAGGAAGGATAGTGGCACTTTAAGGCGGAGACACCATCTGGCGCTCTCCAAGAATCACAGTGTTATTCACACTGCGCGTAGTAGGTACTAAAGAGACAGCCAATGGATGGCTGGCTATTTGGAGGAGGGATTTAAGTGGCTTCCGCACGCCAATGCTTCCATTTTGCAGATGAGGAAACCTCGAGGTTAAGTGACCTTCCCAAAGTCATATAGCTAATGAATGTGGAAGGCGGGAATAGAATCTCTCTTGTTTCCGCTCCAAATACTTGTCATTATGAGGTGGCTGCGTTTTTCCCTCTTTATGAAAATAAAATACCTTCTGCAGTAATCTCTGGAAAGCCTTATTGCACTCCCTCTGTCTCTACCCCTCCAAAGCAAACATACAAAACACAAAACGATCACCCCCCCCAAACCAATATTTGCACTCAAATGGGCGAAATTTGGCAAGACGACATTAACAAGGCATTTTAGTTCTTATCCCCATAAATTACTTCTTAATCACGAAAAATATACAAAGAAGAGGAGAAGGTGGGGGAGGGGGGAAGAGGAAACAAAGTAAACAAAACAGTGCTTTTTCAAGAGGATCTGGAAGATACCAGGTTCCCACTAACCTTTTGTAAGTAAGGTGTTTGGGGTTCTGCATGGGCACTGCTGGACTCAGCAGTGACCATCAGGGTTGCTCTAAGACTGGTCAGTTATTGCACTCAGGCTTAGAATAGATCTATTGCTCATCTTTCAGAACAGAGGAGCTGCAATCTGTGCAAACACAACCGACTTCAGGGACAGTCTTGCAGATGGTTAGACAGCTTGCTGTCTTTGAAGTTTCAAGGCTGACCAACTATACCAAATGTCTAATTTAGGGACCAAATTGCCAAACAAGTAGATGTGATGATCAAAGGAAGCAAAATTATAAGTGGTAATCATGAGTAAAACCTAATTCTTTTGTGGGTTGTCAAAAATGGTTTCTACCACGATGATTATAATACAGTTATAATAACACAATCCAAATTCAAGTTCTTATCCAAGAAGAAGCTGGGGTTTCCAGTGATGGGCAGACTAGCAGACCAAATTATGAAATGTTTCATTTTTCGGTCAGCCAAATACATTCTGAAATGGGGCAATTCTCTTCTCTAACTCTGCTGTCTACTCTACCCTTTCTCTAGCTCTGCTATTTTGAGGGTGAATATTAATTTCTAGGAAATTTTGAAATTCTATGTGGCTAGATAAAATCTGTTAATTCTGGCTTGACAATCCTACACAATATTCCTGAAATCAAAGCATCATCTCATATTTTTCCCATACTATGATTTCTAGTTTGTCATTAAACCAGGCTATTGAATCTGTACCCTGGAAACACAAGAAAAAAAGCATTTGATCAAAAAAAAAAACCTATCTTTCCCAAGTCATATTTTAAGAATAACAACCTATTTGGATGTAAATGATACTTTAAAATATATTACATATTTCATTCAACACCATTACATAATTGATGTTGAAACACTTTTTACATTTAAAGATGTAAATTCTCTGTGGTTATTAGAGGCCAGAAAGGGGAGGGAAAGGGAGAGTAGGGAAAGATTGGTTAACAGACACAAAATTACAACTAGATGGGAGGAATAAGTTCCAGCATCCTGTAGCACTGTGGCGTAAATATGGTTAACAATAATATAGTGTATATTTTCAACAAGCTAGAAAAAGAATTTTTAATGTTTATAGCACAAAGAAATGATAAATGTTCAAGGTGATGGACATGCTAATTAATTCTGATTTGATCATTACACATTGTATACATGTATCAAAATATCACTTTGTTTCCCATAAATATATGTACAATTATTGTGTCAATTAAAAATAAAAGAAAACATAAATTAATTTTTAAAAAGATGTGAATTCTCTAACATCTATTGGATGTTGGGCAGGGGGGAGGGTGGAGGGGAGAGGAGGGTGGAGGGGGCGGGTATATGCATACACAAAGAGTGTAATGCGCACCACCCAAAGGATGGACATATTTGAAACTCGGATGTGGGGGGGGCAAGGGCAACATACGTAACCTAAACATCTGTACCCCCATAATATGCTGAAATAAAAAAAAATGATGTGAATTCTCTCCAAATTGACATATAGATTCAATTGCAATTCCAATCAAAATCTCAATAGACTTTTTTCATGGAATTTGACAGCTTAATTCTAAATTTTATATGGAAGTACAAAGGGCCAAAAATAGCCAAGACGCTCTTGCAGAAAAGTTAGAGGGCTTGCTATCCCAGGTATTAAAATTTATAAAGTCATAATAATTAAGATAGTATATTATTAGTGCAGGCATAAATGAATGTGGAGAGCTCAGACTTAGATCCACACATCTATAAACGGGGGCACTGAAGAACAAAGGAGAAAGGATGGAACTTTTAGTAGATGGTGCTGGGACAATTGGGTATTCATAGTTACAAAAATGAAATCGGACCCCTCCTTTATACTATACATAGAAATAATTTCCAGGTGAATTAAAAATCTGGCAAAATTGTAAAAACTTTAGAAAATAATATGGGAGAAAATATTCATGACCTTGAGGTAGGAACGTTTTCTTAAATAAGACACAAAATGAACAAACCATAAGAGAAATGATTGGCAAACTGGACTACTCTAAAGTTGTTCACCAAAAGACTTCATATAATACCAGCTATCTACTGGAAAAATATATATTTGCAACATATTTAAGTGATAAAAGAGTAGGTAAGTATGAAAAATATACAAAGAACACTTATGAATCAATGACAGACTAACAAACACAAAATAGGAAAAATGGGCAAAAGATTAAAACAGGTGCTTTACAAAAAGAGAAACTCAAATCATCATTAAACATATAAAAAGATGCTCAACCTTACGAGTGAGGAGGGAAATGCAAAGCAGAACAATGAAATATTTTTGCATACCCAACAGATTGATAAAAATATGTCTGACAATTCCAAATGTACAGAATGTCGTGGAACGAAGGAAACTCTTATACACGCTGGTAAGCATGTACATCTGTACAAGTACTCTGAAAAACACTTTGGCATTACCTAATAAGATTGAACAAGTACATATCCTACGACTCCCATTTACATATGCTAGAGGAATTCTTGCACAAGGAAGCATGGATTTAAGTGTTCATAATAGCATTGTTTATAATACAAAAAAACTGGAAACAATCCAAATGTCCACCAAGAGTAGAACATATAAAGTAATATATTCGTAAAAGGGAATATTATACAACAATGAAAAGAGGGAATGAACATCTTATACACATCAATATAGATGGCACAAACACAATGTTGAGAGAAGCAAGTCATAGAAGAAAACACACACTATGATTCTGTTTATACTAAGCTCAAAACAGATAAAGCTAAACACTATTTTGCTTAGGGATGCACAAAGGTGCTAAAGCTAAAGACAAGCAATGGGATGATTGTCCTCAAAAATCAGACATCGAGTAATCCTAGCACGCAAGAAGGCCGAGGCAGGCGGATCGTTTAAGCTCAGGAGTTCGAGATCAGCCTGAGCAAGAGCGAGACCCCGTCTCTACGAAAAAAATAGAAAGAAAGTAGTTGGACAACTAAAAATATATATATATAAAAAAAAAAATTAGCCGGGCATGGCGGTGCATGTCTGTAGTCCCAGCTACTCGGGAGGCTGAGGCAGGAGGATTGCTAAGTTTGAGGTTGCTGTGAGCTAGGCTGACGTCACGGCACTCTAGCCCGGGCATCAAAGCGAGATACTGTCTCAAAAAAAAAAAATCAGACATCGATTACCTCAGCGGTATAGGGAGAGGTGAGCAATTGAGGAGGTCCACACAGGGAGTTTCTGCAACATGGACTATGTTCTATTTACTAACCTGGTGGAGGTTAGACAGAGTGTTTACTCTATTTTTATTCTTTCAAATGTACATTTGTCTCATACATTCTTCTGTATGATTAATTTTTTTAAAAAACCCTATGCCATTAGAAATAAAACAAATAAAAAATTACACTGGAACTTTTACAGTTGGAAAAAAGAGGCTTAGCTCTAAACAAAACCAAACAAAATAAGATCATTGTAAGTTTAGTAATAAACATAATTTGTGAACTCTCATAATCTGACACAAGCCACATCCATTTGAGGACATCCCACAACTAAATCTGTTTCACTTATCTTGACGTCCATACTAACACAGAAGTAAACAATAAATATAGGCTTTCTAGCAAGACACAGATGTTATCTCTTCACACAAGTGTGAAGAAGTAACAGAGAAAAATCTGTTTCTCATGATGGAAAGTTGATTTGCATAAAATTAAATCATATTTAGTTACCTAATTGATAAATCACTTAAGCCTCTTTGAGTAGTTCACTATGTCATAAACTTAGCTTTCCCATCTGCATAGACCGATATATATTACAATATAGCATCTGAATTTAAAAATATCTTTAAGGCAAGATGGTTTGCTTCATAGCTTTTCTTTAATTAAAATAGTTTTCATTCTTAAAGGGGGACTCACACATCTGATTTCCTATTTCCCTTTCTCAAAGAGGGGACTTATTTTACTATTTCAATAGCAAGTAATCATTACGTTAGCTGAACCTGCAGACTCACTAAATTATGCCTTCTGTATAAAGGTTTGATTTTCAAAATGTTTACCTTGAATCATCCAGAAACAATTAAATAGTAATGTACTCAATTTAATAAGCTAGGCAATTTTTGTCATCTGCATTAGAAAGGTTTATCCAAGATAATTAAAATTTTAAAAAAGAAAAAATGCTGACCTCTATTTTCCTTATCTGCTATTCCTGTTTGCCCAGTAATGTTGGATAATCATGATTTTGAAACAAAGTGACCAAATGAGTAAGGTTTAAGTTCCAAGTGAGTGGAACTTAATAGCCAATGCACACAGGTTCAGACCGGAGGCTGGGTGGTCAAGGATGCCTCCACAGAACAAGAGTAACTGGAGCTTAGCCTTAAAGGAAGACACAATAGGAACCACTTATATGAATACAAATAGGAAAAACCAGCTGAATCGAGCACAGTATCTTACAGAATCCAAGGGGTAACTGGGTCCCAGGAAGGAAGAAGATCCAGGTGCTATACTGGGGAAACATCTAGACTTTGTCTCGTCTCCTCTCTGTAGGTCTCTTATTTTTGTGTCTCTGTCAGGCAGCTTTGGCTGTGTTTCTGGCCCACATGGATCAGATAACTGCCCCATCACTTTCATGGTGACCCAGGTATGGCCACCTGGAGAGAGGCTTAGACTCACCCTTGGTCTTTTATCTAAGTTCCCAGGGAATTTAGATTGTGATTAGCACAGATTGGGTTTGTTTGGTGACAGCTCCAGATCCAATTAATTGTGATTAGGTAGGAAATCAGGAAGCCACTCATATGGGATGAACAGACCACCCAATGGTCACCCACTCCAAAAGGGTAGGAGAGAAAAACCAAGAGGAGCAGGAAAGCCTTTCTCAGCAAGGAGAAAAGCCCAGGCAAAGGACAGAAGGCCGAAATGTGTATGGTGTGTCCTACTAACACTCAGCAGGACTATCTGGCTGGATATGGAGTTTATGCAAAAGTACTAAGAGATTAAATTGGAGAGTCAGTTTGAGGTCACTTTGGAGAAATTCCTGGATGTCAAGCTAAAAGATTTACATATTCTATAGATTCTGACACGAGAGTTGTACAGTTTCAATGAGTGTAACAAGTCCTAAACAAAAACACATTCATGAAATCTTTGAAGGTTAGAAAGTATGTTTAAATGCTTATGCTTATTACACAGTTTTTTATGATAAAAAGTTGGAAACAACGTGAATGTCCATCAATAGAAGAATGATTAAAGCATCCATGGTATATCCATCCTATAGAATTTAATAAAAGGAATGATGTAAAGCTATAATCACTAAGACGAAAAGATCTGTTAATTAATAGAAAAAAGCCAGTAAAGTAGTAGAAGGATATGTATAGTACGTTTCCATTTATGCTAAAATATTTTGTAACATAGCTTTTAAATAGGTAGAAACATTTCAGAAAAAACATTCATGAAACTGTTAAAGTGGTTTCCTCTGGGGAAGGAAGTGGGATTGATGAGCAAGTGGAGGTGAAGACCCACATTTACGTTTTATGACATATGTTATATGCTTAAAAAGAAAAAAACATAAAAATATGTCATTAAAAATTAAATTACAAAGAAAGTTAATTCCATCTTCAATAAGACAGAGAAAAGGACGGGTTCCTAGTTTCAGAAAATAGAATAATACTACCTGCTATTTCTGAAGCAGCTTGCAGTTTATAGCTAATAACTCACAGTCCTATGATACAGGTACCTTTTTAGCCTTCTACATATGCTAACTCATGTAACTCTCACGAGGACGAGGACCATAACTGGCCTTGCAAAATGACCCTACCCGAAGTTATTTTTTGTTCCCTCAGACTCTACCAGTCAAGCCTAACAATCAGACTTAGCTAGCTCTCCACGGGACCGCTATCCATCACCAAGAGCAGGTTCTGCAGTGAGACCATTTGAAGACCCTGTGAGTTCAAACCCCACACAACCTGCCCTGCATTCCACAATCCACTATAAAAGCCCTTGCCCTTAGTTGGTCAGGGGTGGGGGTCATGGGTCATGGGTGGTGGATTTGCGACTATTTTTCTTGTTCTCCCACCAAATGACATATTTTGCATTAAAATTCCTCTCTTCCTTGGTAATCCTCGTTGTCTCAATAATTGGCTCTTTGTGTGGTGAGTGATAAAACCTAGGCTGGACCCCTTTCTGGGTTCAGAGACCCTACGAGATAGGTCCTATTAGTCTCCCATCTTACTGATGAGGAGACCGAGGTACAGAGAGGATGAGTTACTGGCCCATGGTCACATTGCCAGTCAGTGACAGAGCTGGGATTCTGGCTCTTGAATCTCAGCTCTTGATCCCCTTTGCTAAACTATACTTATAAAAAGCATTTTCATATGCATTGGCTCATGTGCCCCCGGCACCTTTTGTTCTTCATGTCACATGGGAGAAAATGAGGGTTTATATCTTAGTGTACTGCAATTAACTATTTTCATGTTCATGTACCCACAAGGCTTTGGGCTCCATTGTGCAAGGAATCTCTGTTTTATTGTTGTTACACCTTAGTTTTGCACTCTGGCACTTAGGAAGTGGGCAATTCTGAATGTTGTGGTAACTTAAATGTCCACAAATTTTTGACACTCCCTTTAAGAGGCAGAGCCTAATTTCCCTCCCCTTGGGTATGGGCTGGATTTAGTGATTCAATTCTAATGAATAGAATAAAACAAAAGTGTCAATGTGTGATTTCAGAGACTGGGACATGCAAGGCACAATGGCTTCCTGGTCGCTCTCTCTCTTATGTTTGTCCTCTCTCTCTCTCTCTCTCTCTCTCTCTCTCTCTCTCTCTCTCTCTCTCAAATCACTTGTTCCATGGGACACCAGCTGCCATGTCATGAGGCCTATGTGGTGAGAAACTGAGGCCTCCAACTAACAGCCAGCAAGGAACTGAGGCCTCCTGCCTACAGCCATGTGAGTGCTAAGGCATGTGAGTGAGCTTGGAAGCTGACCCTCCAGCAGGTCAATCCTTCAGATGACTGCTGCCATCTGCAGAGGACTGTACCATCCAGTGAAGCTCCTTCCAAATTTGTGACCTATAGTCTATGAAATAATAACCGTTCATTGTTTTAAGTCACTAAATATTGGGACAATTTGTTATACAATAGATAACTAATACCAATATTCTTACTAAAATAATGCATACGTATGTATATATCCCAACCATGAGTATTTATGGAACACATTAATGTGCTTTTTTCCTCTGTCTTTCCATAGCACCTTTTCCTTCATTGGTTAAAGGTGCCCATTTGCCTGAGGGCAGTGTGTGGAGGGTGGGATTAGAACTGTTAAAGCAGGAATTAAGAAAGGAAGAGTGAAAAATCAGTTTTCAACATCCAAATAGGATTTTTAAAATCACAATAGTTGTTTAGAAAGCCAGAAGAAAGATTTTCTGCATTCCTTTTACTACCACTGACCTATTAAAGGTTAAACCTGACAGACTAGATCATAGAGTTTCTTTCAATTTTGTCCACCTCTATGACGAGGCCACTGAGCTTGCCGTTGAGGAAGTAGAATGTTGGACCTCTTGGTGTTCTAGTGAATTGTGGGGAGAAGGGAGCTGGCGTTAGGAAAGCTAGGCAATGACAAGTTTTCTTGATCCCAGGAATAAGGCTCAGAGACGGAAGGTGGGTTAGGTTAATTGAGAGGAATGCTAAGGCCAAGAGGGGCTTCTCTTCTACTTCCCATTTGGGATTCCAGAAGGAATCGCTGTTTAAGATGAGTCCGCAGCATAATGGGGTAGGCTCAGAAGAGGAAAGAGAGCAGAGTAGAGCAGTCAGGCAAAAAGAGGGCCCAGGTTGGGCATCTATTAGATCCTGTGTGGTGTGGAAGGGACTGAGATGTTCCTGCATCTCTGGGGAAAAACACAGAACATGGATCAGCAGAGAGATAATAGGTCTGTCCTGGGGAGGCTGAAGTGACCCCGTAGCAGAAGTGGACAGGAAAGTGTTGAACAGAAGATGTGGCAGAGATGCAAAGAGGTCTATGTATATTGCAGGTGAGTACCATGGTGGGCTGAGTCAGCTGAGGCATACCACCAGGTCCTGACCAAGTGGAGAAAAATGACCATATTGTGAGATACCCCAGCTACTGACCTAAGCAGCACATACCAGCAGAAGGCCATCAGTAGCACTTATGAGGCCTTAGTGGACACTAGTCCAAGAGCTAGTCTAGGGAGCAGCTCATCTTGGTCACTTGACTACAGAAACTGACAATCTAAGAACGCTAGATTGAAGATAAAGGGCCAGGCACGGAGGCTCGCGGTTGTAATCCTAGCACTCTGGGAGGCTGAGGCAGGAGGATAGCTTGAGCTCAGGAGTTCCAGACTATCCTGAGCAAGAGCGAGACCCCGTCTCTACTAAAAATAGAAAAAATTTGCTGGACATCGTGGTACGCATCTATAGTCCCAGCAAGTTGGGAGGCTGAGGCAAGAGGATCCCTTGAGTCCAGGAATTTGAGGTTGCAGTGAGCTACAACGATACCACTGCACTCTAGCCAGGGCAACAGAGAGTGAGACTCTGTCTCATAAATAAATAAAATAATAAATAAATAAATAAGCAAGCAAGCAAACTTGTAATCCTAGCACTTTGGGAGGCCAAGGTGGGAAGATCACTTGAGGCCAGGAATTTAAGACCAGCCTGAGCAACACAGTGGGACCCTGTCTCTGTTAAAAAATACCTAAATAAAAAATAAAAAAATTAACCAGCCATGGTGGTGTGTGCCTGTAGTCCCAGCTACTCGGAGGCTGAGGCAGGAGGATCGCTTGAGCCCAGGAGTTTGAGGTTGCTGTGTGCTATGATGACACCACTGCACTCTAGCAGGGGCAACAGAGTGAGACCCTGTCTCAAATAAATAAATATACACACACAAAAAAACCCAAAAATCAGCAAACTTGAAATAAAAGGGAAGTTTTAAGTCAAATAAAGGGTACCTACAGGAAATCTACAGCAAACATCATGTGTGCACTCTTTTTCAAAATGAATGTACTAATCTATACTCACAGAAACACCCTATGAGGACTCCTATCCTCTCCACATTGTCAGCAACAGCTGGTATGGCATTGGGACTTTTTGAGGTTTTCTCTTACATTTCCCTCATTATTAATAGGGGGAATGAGGTGGAGCAGGTCTTCATATATTCATTGGCTATATGAATTCCCTCTTTTATGAAGTGCTTATGCAAATCTTCTGCCCATTTTTCTATTGGGTTACCAGACTTTCTCATACTGATCTGTATGAGTTTTTACACATTTTAGATTCAAGTCTTTTGTTGGTTATATCTGTAGCTAATATCTTTTTTTATGCTGTAGCTTGAGTTTTCACTCTCTTAGGTATTATTTCATGAATAGAAGTTTTTTAAGGTAGTCCAGTTTATCAGTTTTACTTTTTGTATTATTTAAGAATTATATTATAATCCCAAGGTCATAAAAAAAAATTCTTCCATATCATCTCCCTAAACTCTATGGATTTCTCATTAAAAATACCTTACATATATTAACATGTAATAGGTTTATTATTGTTATTTAAAATAAATTAATAAATATTTAAAAGTTTTCTCAGTCCTAACTTCTTATACAGTAAATACTGAAAGATATCATCCCACATAAACAAAAGCTCTATGGGGTCCTCAATAATTTTTAAAAGTGTAAAAGGATCTTGAGACCAAAAAGTTTGGGAACCACAGTCCTAGAGATACTCTGGCATTGTGCACTACAGATTAGTGCAAGAATTGTACTAGCGGCATTGCTCTGAGTAGCCTGAATCAGGAAACAATTCAAATGCTCATCGACAGTAGAATAGATAAATAAAGGGCTGAATATTGTTGCAATGGAATATACAGCAGTGAAAGTGAACAAAGTACACTGGAACAAAATAGATACATTTATCATAATATTGAGCAAAAGATGAAAGACAAAAGAATATCTACAGTATGATTCCACTTATATCAGTTCTATAACAGGCAAAATGAAACTGCATATTTAAGGGATGCTTACATAGTGGACATAATGCACATTACTTGGTAAAATGCAGAAAAGCAATGAAATGATTGTCATAAAAGTCAGAATAAAAGTGTCTTTAGCAGGGAGTGGCGGGTGGGGAAGGGCAAGGGACTGGGGAGGTTGTGCTTCTGGGGAGGCAGCAATATTCTACATCTGGATCATAGTACCTGCTATGTAGGTGTTCATTTTATAGTTATTCTTCAAACTGTCCATATACATTTCATGTACTTTTCTATATGTATTGCACATGCTTCATTTGACCTTTTACAAAGTCATTACATTCTTCAAAGAAACTTCATACACTTTTTTAAATCTCATTTGATTTTGCAATTACTCTTGTGGTTCCTATGAGAAACCTGTCTGTATTAGTCAGGGCTCCACCAGAAAAGAAATCATTTATTTATATAAATTTGGTAATTTGAAAAGAGTTTAATAAAAGGAGTATTTATAAAGATGTGGGCAGAGTATAAGGAACTCAAAAGTAATAATAAAATACCCTAGAATTAGTAACTTGGGGTATCATTCCCACCCACAGGCTAGAAGGGGCAAGGAAAGAAAGCCACAACTGGAACCAGGAGATCTGGCTGTGTGCAGAGAGCTGCTTGACAAGAGCTGTGACCTCTCGTGGAAAGATGGAGCCAGCCCACAGCACAGGGACTTCACAGAAAGGGGATAAGTACCCTGATCTTGCTCTTCTCCCTTCCTCCCTCAAATCTGTGCTCCTTGTTGCTGAACCCAGCTGGAAGCCAGGAGGCAAGAGAGCCTATGGAGGCAACGCATGCAGGCCAAGCTCCCAGGGAACCCAGCAGAACAGAGCAGGGTGGAGAGTAGATCTGGAGTGATGAGAAGTTGGTCATAGGCCCATCTGAACCTAAAAACTGTTAGCCACCTACAGTGCTTTTCTTTTAAAGTAGAAGGTATGAGGGAGAGGGAAAAATGACTAAGCAACTCACAACATAGCTGATACAATCCCTGCTTCTGCAGCTGGTCACAAGGCTCAAGTTGGTACTCAGGGTGTCCTCCTTCCATCTCCCATTTCTGTTCTTCTCTTCTGTCTGCACTTCAGCTGGATGTGGTGGTTTACCTTTCTCCCTGTGTCAGGCTTCAGGAGTAAAGATGCCTTTGCCTACTTTTCTAAAGCAGGTTTGAAGAGACCCAAACTTCATTGCCTATGGGAAGAGATATTGATAGTCTTGTCTTTATTGGGTGGCTGCACTTTTCCATTGACCAGGCCACTGGGCCAAGGAATGCAAAGAGATTGTTCATTGAACCTCTGAGCTCTAAAGATAGCCCTCCCTGTCCTACCCTCATCACGTTGCAGAAGCCTAATTACTGCTAATAAGAATATGTCACTCCTTCTCTATATGGCCTAAAGAACTCCTAATGACTGGGAGTAAATCTTAGCTCCCATCCCATTGGAATCATGACTATTATACTTACCTTTTTTTTAGATGAGGACAACAAAGCCAAGAAAATTTGAGATACTTGCCTAAAACTGCATAGTTAGCATACGAATGGGACTAGAAGCTCAGCTTCCTGACTTTTGGACTAATTGGCTTCCCACACACTGGAGGAGTACATCTGTGTCTCATCTCCGTAACAGGTGGACATGGGGAACAGCAATAACATAATGTTAAACTGTGACAAAGGTGACTCCAGTGAGGGAGAAATTCATAGCGGCAGATGTCCTCTAAATATTAAGGCCCTGTAGAGAGTAAGACATTTGTCATCCTGCTGTCTCACTGTGCCAAGCCACAGGAGTGATGTTTTTGCTCTGTGTTTTTCCAAAGCAGGGCCTTTTCCAAAACCATTCAGTGTGATGACTACTTGAGTGCATTTTAATGTGTTTGCTAATGAATTTCCTTGACATTGGAAAATAATAACATTTTTCTTTTGTAATATCTGCTCCTCATTCCCCCAAAGGAGCCCACATTGCTTTTTTGGGGGGTGGGGTGGGGTGTCACAGAGAAGTCCATACTAGTGATGCACTTAAGGGCTCTTTCTAATATGTAAAGCACCATCAAAATGGAAATTCCAGTGCACCCACAGGGATTTGAGGAATCATGCTAGGGAAGCTCGTAAGTGACTCTGCATTTAGGATGTCCACAGCCTTTCTGGGGCCCATTAAGCTGGTCAGTAAGTGGTAAGTGATGAGCCACAGGCTGGGAGGGGGGATGAGGTAAAGCAAGAATTAAAGAAATGAAATGAGTCAGCCAAAGTGGAAATTTAGTTTGCAAGGGTTGTTGGCTCTTCAAACTTCTCAGTGACTTGAAGATGGTCATCACTATTTTTTATCACTTTTATTGTCTTTTCATTTATGGACTTTAAGACAGGAGTTGCCAGTTCTCTTGAACTAAGTTCGATGGAGTAAAGAACTTTGCCACAAAACTTTGTAAGAAAGGCGTGTAGGCTGGAAATTAATGGATTATAAATGTATTCCATTATAGATGAGGAATGGTGCCTTGAATAACTTGATCGCTGTAGTCAATAGTAGCTTGCAGTACCTTGCTAAGAAGGAGGAGACCCAACTTCACACATTAGTGCTGTGATAAAATATTCATTGGGGAAAATTAATATAGCATTTTGTTTAGGGCTTTCAATGATGTATGTCAAAGAAGAAACTAATCAGGGGAAAATCCAGTTTATTCTTAAGTTGGGAGGGAATGATAGTTTTGGATAGGGAGTTTTTCACACCAATCAGATCATGTAAATTTAGTGGATGCTTTTTTCCTTTATCAGAAGTGAGAAGGCAGTAAACATTTTTAAACATAGTCATCATTATTTTTTAAGTGAAGTACACTGATCTTAAGGTTCAGTTCAGTAAGTTTTGACAATTGTACACATTCGCATAACTACCACCTAAGGTCCCACCAAGTTCCTTCACCTTCTTGTCCCTTCCTAGTCAAACCCCGCTTCCTTCTCACTGAGGCAACCACTTTCTAATTTCCACCACCATAGATCAGTTTGCCTGCTCTTGGACTTCCTATAAATGAAGTCATACCATATATGTTATTTGGTGTCCAGTTTCTTTCATTCAACATATTTTTAGATTCATCCATTTTTTTGCAAGTATCAGTCACTCATTCCTCTTATCGCTGAGTGGTATTCCTTTGTACAACTGTATCACAATGTGTTTATCCATTCTCCTGTTGATGACATTTGAGTCGTTTTCTATTTTTAGCTATTATGAATACAACTGCTGTGAGCATTCTTGTACAAGACTTTTTGTGGACATCTATTTCCATTTCTCTTGGGTATATACCTAGGAGTAAACTTGCTGGTCACGTGGTAACTCTACGTTTAATCATTTGAGGAACTGCCGGACTGTTTCCCATCTTACATTCCCACCAGTAAGGGCTCTAATTTCTCCATATTCTTATCAATATATGTTATTATTCATAATTTTTAATACAGTCATCCTAGGGGGTGTGAAGTTGTATCTCATTGTAGTTTTGATTTGCATTTCCCTAATGATTAATGATGCTATCTTTTCAAGAGCTTATTGGCTACTTGTACATCTTCTTTGGAGAAATCTCTATTCAAACTCTTTGCCCATTTTCAGTTGAGTAATTTATATTTTTATTGTTGAGTTCTAATTAATTTCTAACACTGGTTGAATTGAATTGAGAAAGTCTATTGGATCATGTAAAGTTGTTTCAGTTGACAATAATAGAAAATCCAACCTATAGTAGCTAAAGCATAAATGGAATTTGTTGTATCTGACTGAAGTTCTTGGGGGTAGTTTTGGCTTCAAGAATGGCCTGATTTCGTGGCTTTGTTTCTGCTGCATGAGCACCATTCTTGGACAGGCTTCCCCAATCAGAGCAGCAAGATGGCTCCAGCAGCTCCAGCCGCGAGCTCTCCTGGGTTCAGGCCAAGTAGAAAACAACACTTGCCTTTCTCCCAGAAGCATTGGCAAAAGACTTATTGGTCCTGACTGATAACATAGCAATCCCAATTGCAGTGGCCAAAAAGAATGGGTACATTGATTTGGGGGGATTCACAGACCTCACTCCTGAAGCCAGGGTTACAGTCTACCTGAAATACAGGGGCTGAAAGCAGGGAAGGAGGGAGCTCTCCAGAGAGAATTAGAATACATTCACCAAAAGAAGAGGGAAATGGATGTTGGGATGCCAAAAACTAGCAAATATCCCAACCATGTGCTTCCCAATCATGGTCTCACCAAAAGTCAACATGATTTTTATCTAAGCAATTAAGCATAGAGATGGGGCCACAGTGTAAAATATTATTGGTAGAGGCATATTGATAAAGAGAATAGTTTGCTAATAGTGAAATCATGAAAAAGTCACTAAATTTGGAGTCAGAATCCTAACTTTGCTACTTGCTAGCACTATGACCTTGGAAAAATCACTTAACTTTCCAAATCACATTTTTCTAAGCCATGAAAGTATCATTCCAGCACAGTAAGTTGGCTCTAGAAATGTCAACATGTGAAAGTGCCAGGCACATAGAGGATACTCACTCTGAAATCCTGGGTCATAACCTTTTCTACCTGCTGCCTTCCAGGTAACCTCACTAGAGAGCTACTTCCTACCCAGCCACTATTTGCTTTCCAGATGGGATTTTAGAAATTTCCCCAGAAAATCTTTGGAACCATTGCCTATGGAACCCCAGACTATAACTCCAGCGTGAGTTAGAGCATGGTTTCTAGTTGGAATGTCACTGGAGCATGGAGAGCCAGATACAGCCAGTGGCCTCAGAATATAGCTTGAAGTGGAAAACAGAGATGATCATCTTAGTTAGAGGCCTAGAAAGTGTCACTGGAGACCTCAGATTCCCACAGTTTGACTTCTAGGAGTGAAAATGGGTGCCCACTTCCCCCCTCTCTCAAAGCCTGCTGTCCCTCTGGATTCTAGTTTGGTAACTGAGCAGTGGGCCCTTCATTCCTCAGAACTTGGTTAAGGGTTTGGGACTGTTCCATTGGAGGCCCCAGAATTTTTATGTCAGAAATGCTTAGAGGCAGCAGTCTGGCTGACGTGAATATTTAGAATTGTTTTAGAAATTGTTTGCATTTTTACAAAGTAGGTTTCACTCAGATTGCATATTATTTGAGATGGCTTAGGGTAAAGCTGATGGTGATTACCTAGAAACTTTGACTACCCCTTGACATCACTATGGACTGCCCTCTCTCCATCTCTGTGACTCTATGTCTGTCTTATATAGGTGGGAGAAGCAGAGCAAATTCTTCACCTGTATGCTCTGCCCCCTGTCGATCTGGGGCCTCTGGAAAGCAGACAGACACTGATGGGGTTGGAAGTGGAAACAATTTACTGGGGTGTAATAGCTGTGAAAGGCAAAAGGTAGACAGAGCTGAAGTGGGCAGGGAAAGCCATGATGCTGGTCTGATACTTGGAGAAGGAGAAGGGGAAGGAAGGATGATGGAGCAGGTAGAGCCTCAGACTCTGGTGCAGCTCTGGAAACAACCCGGCCAGTCCAATAGGGAGCTCGGGCACAGAGACTGCCCTTAGAGGAGTCCCACATCATGGTATGGCAGCGTCATACCCCTGCCATGCTCAGTCACTGGTAGGGACAGTGCTGCAGCTCAGATGCTGGGGCTGTCAGCTCTCTACACTCCTAGCACTGGGTGTTTTCTGGAAGGGAGGTCTGCATGACACACCTCCACAGCCGCCACAGCTGCTGCCAGCCGACAGCAGTCTAGTCGTCTGCGCTTGCCTGTACTCAAGTTCACAGCAGAGAGGGAGAGGGCTGCTGTGCGCCACGGCACCGCCCTGGCTCCTCTCACGATTCCTTTGGGTGAACTTGCATAAGTCATTCTATGCTTTAGCCTTCTTCTCTTTGAAATATTTCCTCTGCCTGGCATGCTTTTCCCTCAGACACCCTAATGACTCCATTATTCCTCATCTTCTTTAGGTCTCTGCTCATGTGTCATCTTATCAGCGAGTCCTTCCCTGACGACCTAATTAAAATAGCAAGCCCCTCACAATCCTGATTCTCCTTCCTGGCATTATTTCTCTCCATAGCACTCACCCTTTCTGTTTTTAAAAGTTCATTTCTATATTTATCAATCTGTCTCCTTTGATACAATTGATGTCAGGTCAGGAAATTTTGTCTGTTGCTCTACCCCTAGCACCCAGAATAGTGACTAGCATATAGTAAATGCCATTAAATATGTGTCAAATGGAAGGAAGGAAGGAAGAAAGGAAGGGAAGGAGGGAGAGATGAAGGGAGGGAGGGAGGAAGAAAACTGGTATAACCATACAAATCATGTAAAAGTTGATAAATTCCACTAACCCTTTCTGTTTCTGATTAAGTTTCATGTCAAAGAAGACCATCTAACCCCTTGAAGAGAGTAATGAAGTCATGAAACTTGCAAAAACTTGTCACTGAAAATTGGATTTTTTTTTTTTTGAGACAGAGTCTTACTCTGTTACCCAGACTAGCAATGCAGTGGCGTCATCATAGCTCATGGCAACCTGAAACTCCTGGGATGAACCAATCCTCCTGCTTCAGCCTCCCAAGCAGCTGAGACTACAGGCATGTGCCACCACACCTGGGCTAATTTTTCTATTTTTTTTTAGAGACAGGGTCTTGGTCTTGCTCAGGCCAGTCTTGAACTCCTGGCCTTAAGCAATCCTCCCACCTTGGCCTCCCAGAGTGCTAGGATTACAAATGTGAGCCACCTCACCCAGCCTGATAATTGGAATTTTAAGTTAAAGAAAGAAAACTTATTTATTGACTGCATTCTTTTATCAGACACTATATTACAGGTTTTCACTTACATTGTCTCATTTAATCCTTCCAACAACACATCTAAAATAAGAGTTATCATCCCTATTTTATGGGTTAGGAGCCTGAGGTGCCCAATGTCACATACACACAGCTGAAAGTGTGGAATTTAAATCCAGATTTGTCTGGCACCAACAAACAAGGAATACACTTCAGTGCTAAATGAGGGTAGAGGAGCTAAATTCTCTCAGCATTTGATAGTAAAAATAAAAATAAAATTTAAGAGTCATATTACAAAGGACAGAGTAAGTAGTTACTTTTACTATGCATGGGCTTCAACACTCACTATCGGTTACCCAATCCAGAAGATACCATCATCTTACAATGTGGGGTATTTATTTTTCCTTTCTAAAGTCTGTTATGGAGTAAACATTTGGGTCCCCTTCCCGCCAAATAAACAACTTTTTAAGCCTTAACCCCCACTGTGATGGTATTAGGAGGAGGGCCTTTGGGAGATGAGATCATGAGGATGAAGCCCCCATGATGGTATTAGTACCTTTATAAGGAGAGAAGGAGACACCAGCACTCTCTCTCCAACAAGGAGGACTCAACAAGAAGGTGGCCATCTGCAAGCCAGGAAGAGAGCTCTAACCAGGGAGTAAATCAGCCAGCATCTTGATCTTGGATTTCCCAGCCTCCAGAACTGTGAGAACTAGATTTCTGTTGTTTAAGCCTCCTTGTCTATGGTATTTTGTTATGGCAACCCAAGCAGCCTGAGATAAAGGCTCAGAAACATGTAGCTACACAGCATGAGAAACCTTGCCTTAGAAGAGAAAGCTTCTCATTTTTTTTTTTTTTTTTTTTACTGGATACATCTTTTAGACAAGCTTCTAATTCTTTCGGTAGAAAGCCAATTAATAAAAACAAAAGGAATGATGGAATTTGAAAATCATCAGTGGATGCTAATACTAGTGGATGAATGTTTAATGAGGTACAGAACAGTTTCATTATCCCCAAAACCTCCCCACCAATTATTTTTTAATTTATAAAAGGAAAAATAGTAACTTTGTAGTGGAGAAATATGGCAGATATCACCTTAACCAGTGATCAAAGCCAGCGTTACTAGTAATAAAGGCAAACCAACACCATTACCTCTTCGTATGGAGCCCTGAGGACACAATACTTTCATGACATTCCTGCCCGGAAGGTACAACCTGAATGCAATCATTAGGCAAGTCAGAAAATCCAAGTTGAAGGACATTCTATAAAATAACTGCCATAACTTGACATAAAAATGTCAAGTTATAAAAAGTCAAAGACAGGCCAAGGAACCGTTCCAGATTAAAGAAATATGACAACTAAACGTAATGCACAGTCTGAGACTGGATTCCGGCCTGGGAAAATAAATTAACTATAAGGGACATTATTGGGGCAACTAATGGAATTTGCCCATGGAGCATGTACTAGATAATAGTATTGTACTGATGTTAAATTTCTTGTTTTGACCACTTTGCTGTGGTTATATAAGAGAATGTCCTTTTCTCAGCAAGTAGTCTAAAGTGTTTAGAGGTCTCCTAACATATGATGTTTCCAATTAACTCTCAAAAGTTTCAGAAAAAAAATCATACATCCATATAAGACAGAGAGAGAGAGAGAGAGAGAAAATGATGACGCAAATGGCCCCAAATTCTAAATAATTGGTGATTCTGGGCAAAAAACACACAAAATTTAAAACTGTATCAAAATTAAAAATTACAGAAATGTACTTTTAATCTAAAACAAAGACCCTCTCTTGATGTTAATCTGGGGGCCGAGGAAACATTTCAGGTAATTGCCACAGATTTTTCTTTCAAGCATTTGAATTATTTTGCAAATCAAAATAAGAAACTCAGGAGAGTTCCAGAAACACATAGCACTAATTTCTATTGGAAATGTAATTTACTGTTTCTCTAAGTGCTCATCAGGTATTGCCTGAGTACTGCTCCTTCTGTCAGAAGTGGTTGTTTACAATGAGCCCTTTTGCAAACCAGAACATTTTCTGATGCCAATTTCGTAAATGGAAAATGTAGGCAACAAATAAAGGCTAAAGGAAACACAATGAATCTACTCAGAATAATGTCAAATGACCTGGTTTCATTTTCTTAGTCTTGATGTTAACTTTATAATCCTTCCATACATGAAGCCCCAGTGACAACAGGACTGTTTAGGGAGAAGTCAGAAGGTATTTGTTTTCTTATAAAGTACTTATAAATTAGAAACCATATGCAGCTACCATCTCTTCGGTTTCTTCATTTATCAGTTTTCTAAACTATCTTTTTCTACTTTCCACTCTTCTCTTTTTCTACTTTCTACATTAGACTGTCCACAAGTGTTATTGAGCATCTACTAGATGCTATGAAAATATAAAAGAAGATTGAGACATGGGTCTCTGTGGCAGAGTCCACTATGCAACATCCATTCTTTCTTGGAAACAAAATATCTTTATTGTTATTCAGCTATAAAATATTTCCCAGCTGTCTCTGAATATGTGGTGGCCAATGAAATATCAACAGAAGTTGTAGGGTGAGACTTCTGGAAAAGGTCTTTAAATTTTGGCTGGGAGGCCTACCCTTTACCCTTAATCCTTGTTGTCCTTTTTGCTTGGAACATAAATATGATGGCTGGACTTCCAGCCGCCATCTTAGAAACACGAGAATAACACCCACATCCTGGGGATGATGGCAGAGAGAAGGGCTAGAAGAGGTTAGGACGGTAATGCTACCTTAGGGTCCACATTATCAGTCCTGGATTGCTTTTCTCCAGACTCCTTTTAAGTAAGAGAAAAATTATCTCCTATCTTATTTAAGTCAACATTACTTTGGGTCTCTGGAACTAGCTGGTGAATACAATTCTTAAGTTATACAGTCCCTGATTTCAAGAAAATACTGAAGACTAATGCACACACAACAGTTAGAGAACGCTTCCAGATATTCTATAGTTAAAGAGACTGGAGAGGTGGAAAGAGTAAGAGCTTTACAATCACTCACTCCTGCGGTTCAGTCATCAGCTTAGCAATTTACAGTGTGTGACCTTGGGCAAATTATCTAACCTTTCTGAACCTCAGTTTTCCTTTTTATAAAATGAGGATGATGATAATTACCTTAGGTAGTTGTAAAGAGGAGATAATGGGCCTGGCACTTAATATGTGCTTCATAAGTGACAGTAGTAATTTATAAACTATACAAACTCACAGAAGGAAGCAATTTATATGGGTTGAAATCCTTAAAGAATAAGTGGGATTTCGTTGGCAGTGAAGGATAAAGGGGAAAAGTATCCCACATGGGTAAGGGGAAAGGCAAGTACGGCATGGGCAGAAACATGGGGGATTGGCGGAATATAACATATTTGAGGGCTACAAGGAAATTAACCAGTACTGAAGAGCTAAGGAAAATAGGGTGGCACAGATAGGGTGAGATCAGGAAGGCACAGATGGGGTGGGATTGGGATCAGGCTGAAAGCCAAAGAGAAGATACATGACTTGCTATATGGAAGGACATGAGGAGAAGCCATAAATTTTATACAAAAGGAAGATCAGGACAGACATAATGAAAGCTCATTACACTAAGATCTTTAGTTATCCTAAGTGATTTTCTTTTAGAACAAGTGACAAGGAAATGACTCTGAGTGCCAAATGGAAGGTGAGTATCTAATCCAAAAAAGTAGCCATTAATTTAATGGAAAAATTGCCTAATAGCAAACATTAATCTAGTTGTTAGAAAGGTGCTATGGGGTAGCTTGAGTTCACACAAGCTTTCTTCCTGTGATTTTTGTATAAAATGAAAACTTTTGGCATTTGGCAAAGGTGCTTCTCACTAAAAATATGTAATCAAGCCAATCGGACAAAATGTTTCTCTGTACAAACCACAAAACACCAGCAGAAACTCACGTATTTTGTGTCTAATGGTATCTTTTTCTCTGTCTCATTTTAAAAATTCTCTTAGTAATGCCATGTGTTTCCAGAAAATATTTTAGAACTTTCTCAAGGTAAAAGAGGTCATTAACCCATCCCTCTACTTGGCTTCCACAGAATCACCACATTGTACGATAAATTTCATTCTTGCATTTCCTATATGTTGGGATGGAAACTGGCACACTAAACCAGCTGTCAGATTTCTTGTAGGCCTGTCCTTTCCAGAGAGAGCCCACCCACAGTTCCAATTTGAGAATTCTTCTCTTCTTTCTCATGATCTGATACAAAGCATGTGATCCCTGACAAGGATTATTTTGTTCTGTCTTCCCAATAACCTCATTCCTTGGTGTCATCCTCCTTTTACGGATGAGCAAAGAGAGACATGGAGAAGCCAAGTAACTAACTCTGGCTGCATGGCTAGTAAGTGGTAGGGTTCAATCGGATCCAGGCAGATGCCAGAGCCTTTCCTCCACTACCAATCCTCTCCTCCTACTAATCACAGGAAGGCACAGGTCACCAAGGCAGGGGAACTTGGCTAATCAGACTCTTGCTCAAGAATCTGATATAAAAGATAAAGAAATTCTAGTCAGATAGTGGTTGGCTCTGGACCCTCTTGACATAGTCCTGGGGTCTCTGCTTCCAAAGAAAGTCAAAGCCCTGTTTGGGCCAAAGTTATAAGGGAGCAGGGAACAAGAGGCAGGCAGAGAAAGTGTAAAGGAAATAAGGGAACAGGGAGAGGAGAGGGGAGTGTCTGACAACTTTCCCATTCCCACGTGTCTTGCACGGTTTATCTTTGGGGTAGCCCTATATGCCTATCAATGAAACCTCTTTCACTCGTGATACTCCAATAAGCTTTGTAATTTGCAGCCAAATGAGCTCTAATTATTCTAGCAAAGTATTTCAAGAGCAAAGAGGAGCTGCGTATGCAAAAATATCTAGGGCATTGCCCTTTATAATAATGAAACACTGGAAAGAACTGAGTCATCAAATAACTAGGGAATAATGAATTGTACTATGTCCATTCGATGGAATATTATGTAATCATGAAAGCACATAAACATGAAAACTGTGTATGAGTGGAATAATTACAATAGACTTAAAAAACATACATATGCTTGCAAAGATTGAGAAAAAAGCCATGCAAATATATCAAAAGCTGTGATGGCAGAAAAGAAGTGTGCATGTGTGTGCGTGTGTGTGTGAGTGTGTGTGTGTGTGTGAGTGTGTGTGTGTGTGTGTGTGTGTGTGCGTTCTATATTGCTGGAAAACTGCATTAAAGTTTTGAGAAAAATTTGAGGGCTCTTAAGACCCTCTTTCTTAAAATATTTGATAGAATTATCAAGTCTCAGAACTAGAAATAATTTTAGAAGTCATTTAATATAATTTTTTCATGTCTTCAGACTTTGAAGATGTTCAGTGATAAGGAGCTCTCTGCCCGCCAGTATAAAGAAACTGCACGAAGCAGGAGGGCTGTTGGAGGCCAGGAGTTCAAGATCAGCCTGGGCAACACAGGGAGACCTCCTCTCTACAAACAACAGAAAAATTTAGCTAGGCGTGGTGGGATGCACCTATAGTCCCAGCTACTCAGGAGGCTGAGGGCGGAGGATCACTCGAGCCTAGGAATTTCAAGTTACAGTAAACTATGATCACATCACTGCACTCTAGCCTGGGTGACAGAACAAGACCCCATCTCTAAAAAAACTAACAAATAAATAAACTGCAAAGTGGCTGTCCACCCTCTGTTTGAATGTCTTTGGGAACAGAAGTTCTCAAGTTGTTCATCTCTTTGATTGGCTTGTTACAAGTTCTGCCTTATAGTATGTGTGTAGTTTCTTCTTTATCCTTCTGTTGAGACCAAATCTATCCCCTCTTACATGATAATATTCAGGGCCCTCTGGGTGTACAGCCTGGGCAACAGGGCACCATACTCAGAAGGACCCCAAGCCTGGGTTAATTCTGTTTTGTTGGCATTTTAAAATTCTTAATATTTTTTTGAACAAGGAGACCCACTTTTTCAGTTTGCACTGGGCCCTGCAAATTAAGTAGCTAGTCTGAAAATAGCTTTATGTCAAACCTCTCCATTTATTTAGTTTTTTTTTTTTTTTTAGAGATGGGGTCTTTCTCTGTTTCCCAGGCTGGGATTTGCGGTGGCACAATGATAACTCACTATAGCCTCCTCAAACTCCTGCGCTCAAGCGATCCTCCTGCTTCAGCCTCTGGAATAGCTGGGACCCCAGGTGCACACCATAATGCCTGGCTAATTTTTTAAAATTTTTTGTAGAGATGGGGTCTCACTATGTTGCCCAAGCTGACCTTGAGCTCCTGGTCTCAAGCAATCCTCCAGCCTCTCAAAGTGCTGGGATTACAGCTGTGAGCCACTGCACCCAGCCCAGACATTCTTTTTATAGAACCTGATTTTGAGTCTTTTGACCATCCTGGTTGTTCTCTGTTCCCAGAACTCACCACAGACTCCAGATATGGTCGAGTCAGTGTAGAGTACAGGGAAACCTCAAATACCCTTGTTATAAAGGCTCCTGAGATTGTATCTATATTTTTAGTAATGCATAACATTTATTCAGTGTTTACTTTGTGGCAGGCATTATGTTAAGCACATTGTATGTGCTAGTTAATCCTTTCAACAAACAATCCTAGTTAAGAAACTGGTTTATCCCCAGCTAGTAGGTAAGAAAACTGTGGCTTAGAGAGGTTGCGTAACTTGCTTATAGTCATACCATCCATAGGTGGCAGAGAGGAACTCAAACCCCGGTTTGATGGAGCCTTTTACTCTGTGTTCTACTATTGTTTCTCCCAATTATTAGAGGCATTCACCATTTTGAGGCAGTATATTTTGAGCTACTTACCAATTCTGACCTTATCATCAACTAATTTTAGTCTAGGGTGATCCAGTGGGGAGGGTCCCTTTGGACACTGAGCTCCTCCCACGTGGCCATTTCCTTTCCCAGGTCTACATGCTCCATTAGGTTCCTTCCTGAGGTTTTTCTCCCCGCTCCTCCTAGACTTAGGCTCTGCATTAGTTTATAATTGCTGCTCTCACAAATTACCACTAAGTTAATGGCTTGAAATAATACAATTTATTATCTTACACTTGTGGAGGTCAGAAGCCTGAATTGGGCCTCGCAGGGCTAAACTCAAGGTGCTGGCAGAGATGTGCTCCTTCTGGAAGCTCTGGGGAAAATATGTTCCTTGCTTTTTCCATCTTCTAGAGACCACCTGCTTTCCTTGGCTTGTGGCCATGTCACCCCAACCTCTGCTTCTGTCGTCATGTCTCCTTCTCTGACTCTGCCCCTCCCGCCGCTCTCTTATAAGAATCCTGCGGTTACACTGATCCCCCAGATAACCCACAATAATCTCGCCATAGTAAGGTCAGAGGATGAGGAACCTTACTTCCATCTGTAAGCATGATTCCCTCTTGCCGTGTAACATAACATATTGCCAGATTCCAGGGACCAGGACCTGGACATCTTTCTGGCCATCATTCTGTCCTCAACAGTCTCCCCGCCGACCCCGCACATGCACACACGAGCCTGGTTCCTCCTGTGACCTGGATTCCAGGGCCTTCCCATCCTGCTCAACTACCTATGAGGGCACTCTGGTTTTTGTGTTCAGTCAACAAACATTTACAGAGCACCTATTATGTGCTGGGCGTGTCACTAGGGGCGAGAGATACCAGGAAAAGAGACGTAGCCCCTGACCTGAAGGAGCTCACATTTTAGTGGAGCTGACAGAAAAATCATGAAACACAAGAAAACACAGCTGTTACTGGGATGGGGTAAAGGTTGCCCAGGAGATGAAGGGGCCGCGGGGACTTGGGTCTGGGGAGGGCAGGGATACGCAGAGACGCATCTTACAGCTCCCAGTGCTGTTACAGATCCACACAATCGAGACAGTCGGTGCCATCACAGAAAAAGAGGATCTGTGCGTGCCGGTGCCTGAAGCGACGCCAGGCAGGGCTGGGCTGCCCAGAGACCGAGACCCCCGCGTCTGCACGGCCAGGGCGGCCCGCAGGAGGCAGACCCCGGCCACGTGGGAAAAGCTCGCCCCCCAAGTGTTCCAGCAGGGTGAGCTCATCCCAGTGGGTGACCCTCTCATTTCCCCAGTCTCCCCCAGACCCAAAACAAAGTTTTATCTTCAAAGTTGAAAAGGGGAAAATTGGTAGATTCAGACACAAAGATGTAGCTTTGCTCCTCTTTGCATCTCAAATGTGGAGTCTGAGGAAAGAGCCAGGAACTTTTAAGCTTTTCATGATTTATGTTTGTGTTAGATACTCAATCACAGCCTAGGGCCCCGGACAAGCCTGGTGACTGACCTTTGTCCCCACCTGATGGCCAGCGTGTAACCCTTATCATAGGGAATCCAGAAGCTATCATCTGATTCTGCATGTTCCTGGCCTCAGACATCCTGCAGGAACCACGGGCCCTTGTTTCCAGCTCTGTACTGAACTCTGCTGTCTCCTTTCAGAAACACAAGCAAATAGACGTATCGTTTACACATATGCACCGTTGGCCCTCCACGTCCTAAGATTCTACCAACTGTGGATCCAAACTATTCCGGAAAAAAAAAATAACACTATGACAATAAAAAACACAGTATTTTAATGAACTATTTATTAGCATTTATATTGTATCAGGTATTATAACTAGAGATAATTTAAAGTACACAAGAGGATGTGTGTAGGTTATATGCAAGTACTACACCATTTTATATCAGAGACTTGAGCTTTTATGGATTTTGGTATCCTCAGGGGTCCTGGAACCGATCCCCCTTGGATATCGACGGACAACTGTACGTACCCTGCATTTTCTTATTTAGTCTCCCTAGTTATGAAAAACTTGGCTCTCTTATTTAAGAACACATACACATACACACCAGAAATTTCCTTTTACAGCGGTACATAACCAAAAAGTTAGAGGGGACTGTATTCATGCTAAATCAGGTGACCTGCAGGCCTTCAAGGCCGCAGGTTTCCTACCCCTGAGTGTTTTACAGAGGGCTTTATAGTTGGACAAAGGTTTTCCCAGCCATTGAATTTTGCTCCCTAGATATACCTTGTCTTAGATGAGGGTCCATTAAGCACTATGTACCTGTCAAATGCAACATAAATGCTATGTAAATAGTTTATCAAAAATACTGTATTTTTTATTGTTATAGCGTTATTTTCTATCTTTTTTCTGAATATTTTGGATTCACATTTGGTAGACTGAATGGGGACTTTTTGTTTTTTACTATGTTGAATAAAACAAGTTCTGCTCTTGCTCTACAAAGGACTGAACGGGATCAGCTACACTCTCTGCTTGTAGTCCTGTGTGTGAGGCCCTTAGCCTCAGCCTGAACACCTCTGTGACGTGGGTGTCTCCTCCCAAGGCAAGATCCATCTTTGGCTGGTTCTGACTGATGCTCAGAGAAGTTTAAAGATTCTCCTATTGCTTCTGCAAGAGAACCACAAGAGAGGACAATGCTTTCAAGGGGTTTAGTGTGGGCCCATTACAGGTTCTCTACACTGGAGACAGCCAACCAACCCAGTCAGATTCTTTCTGCCGAACAGCATGAATGACAGGTGGTGTCAGAAAAGGTGGATCATTGAATCTAATGTTTTTTCCCTCCAAATAATGCACAAGACCTGCCATTTATCCCAATCCCAGAAATACAGGGACTTGGGAGTCACTCTGTGGCTAAAGAAGACATTGTCTCTCATCTTCGCAATAAGTCTTCACTAATAAAGGGAATGTGATATAAAAGTCTAATTATTATGCTTGCTCTACAGGTGAAGAAATAGAGCCTCAGAGATATTAAGCAATCCACAAGGTCTCCTGGCTAGGAAGTGGCACTGCTACCCTCTGTAACCTTGGTTACAGACTACTTAATAAAAAAAATTTTTTTTAATTAAACAAAACAGAAAAAATTTGAAACTAATTAAAAATAAATAAAACTTAAAAAAATTTAAACGTATGGACTTTAGATAATAAAAATGAAAACTATATCATGATTTGGATGACTGTCCAGGGAACTATGCTGCATGAAAAAAGCCAATTCCAAAATGTTACACACTGTCTGAGTCTACTCATGTAACAGTTTGGAAATGACAGAATCTTAGAAGGAAAGGAGAGACCGGTGGCTGGCATGGGTTAGAGCGCAGGCAGGGGTGGGGTGGAGGCTCAGTAGGCGTGGACCCCGAGCTGGCAGCGTGCGGATGGACGCTTCCGCTCACTGGCAAAGCAGACTGAGCTGTAGGTTACACGTTCTTCCGTGAGCCCACCCACAGGGAATCCTGGGCTTCCAGGGCAATTTCTCAGCTTATTGTCCACCCTCAAGAAAGTAAGGGAAGTTGCAAGTTTGTCAAATGGGTTAGTGTGATATCAGGAATAATCCCTAGGTACTTGCCTGGGTAAAAAGAACGTTTATGGCAGCTTGGTGCTGCAGAGAGTCAACTGGGCTGTCACGTGAAGGCAAAGATTGATGACACCCTGCAAGAAACTGCACCTGTGCTGTGGAAAGTCAGGGTGACCAGATGGCTTGGGAAGTGAAGCCTGAAAAAAAAAGAGCAGTTCCGGCTTGTTCTAACACTCAGTTTTCTTCTGATCTGGTGATGTTCACAGCCAATGGGGAGGGCAAGGCAAGGGGAGAGATGTACAAGCAGTTTGGGGGACAGTGCAAGAGTGGATGAAGGGAAAAGGGACGACTGAGTGCAAGAACAGAATCCACAGTGCCCACAGACTGTGGCTAGCCTCTGATGCTTACTCAGGGACTGCAAGGCTCTGAGCAAGCCTTTCAGTCCGAGTTTCAGATTCCCTATTTGTAAAGCAGAGCAACGAACCTTTGCCTACATTGCCAGGTTTTTGGGAGAAACAAACGGACCACTGCAAGTAAAAAATATTTTATGAGCATTTATGTTTTATGTAATGCAAAGATTAGTAATGTGATTTGGCAGGATTCCTACTAGTGGTCTCTAAATAAAGAATTTTCGTACTTATGTTTTGGAAAGTAAGTTAATTCAGTCTGAAGGCTGGTGGGTCCACAGCCCTTGATCACCACTGCTAAATGATCAGTTCTTGGCAGCATTTGTGTACGGGGTCAAACACTTGGGAGGAAGGAAGCATGATGGCCACATCTGTGCTGAGCTCTAATAACTTCAGCAGACTTCTTGCTTTGCTTCCATGGCCGATCCTTGGCCCAAAGCCAGCCATAGAGGAAGTCTAATGAATGAATGTTTATCTAATTTACCGAGGGTTTTTTTTTTCTCCTTTTCTGCTTAGGTAATTTGGTGAATTACTAAGATCGGAAGCAGTGGACGGGAGAGGAGAGACTACCGCAGTGGGTAATGGTCTAGCTAGGGACCCTCTGGGAGGGAGGCAGTTAGAGTCGAGTTGAGAAACCCTCTCTGAGAAGTGGCTTAATGATGGAAAGAATGATGGCCCTGGAGTCTGGGAGCTGTGTGAGTAACCTGGCTTTATCCTCTCTGAGTCAGTTTCTTCACCTGTAAAAGGATAATGATGACAGTGCCCTCCTCATAGAACTGTCCTGAGGACTAAATGAGATAAACAGGAATGCAGCAGCTGGCACACAGTAGGAGCACCATAATAATAAGATAGCATCACTCCTTTAAAATATCTTCCTGTGCACGTTTTTCAGAGAGAATGGAAATAAGGGCCTCAGATACCTAAACTTAGCCTCTTTGCAGCTCCTGGAAGTACGAGTCTGTCCTGAAAGTATCCAGCCATTGTTAGTACCATTTTTCATACTACGTGGCTGGATACTTTCCGGATAGCCCTTGTATATCTTACCAAGCTTGGGATTTGGAGTCAAATATAGATTCAGATCCAAGCTATGCAATCTTAAACACATTAGTTAATTTCGCCTAATCTCAGTTTTCTCAAGTGTAAAATAGAGTTAAATCATATCTACGAATATGGCTGCTTAGGAAGTTCAATAGGGAATGCATGTAAAGTGTCCAGGACAGTATCTTATACACAGGACTCAATAAATGGTGATTCTTATCATAACTGTCTTGGGTGTGTGGCACATGGAGTGCACAGACAAATGGAGGCCACAGTGTCCACAGACATCACTATTACTTTTCATAATCATCAGCAATCTCGGTTCCACCTGTGCAGGACTTTCTTCCCCCTAGAGTCAATAACAGTTCACACTAAAAGACTTCAGGGATGTGGATGAGCCAACAGGGTGGTGTGATTGCCAAAAACAATGGCTATAATCCCAATACCGCACCTGGAGTCCTGAATGAGGCATTTAAGTTAAACATGAACAAGCTTTAGGGCATGCCAAAGGTAGCAAGAAGAATGGGAAGATGGCTGGAAAGACACCACACAAAGAATGTCCTAGGGACTGGGACAAGAGAAACCCAAGAGTGAGCATAAATAAACCAATATTTGAAGAGCCAGTATGTGAAAGGATGATTTAATTTATTCTGTTATTCCCCGAAGGGCAGAACTTAGACCACTAGATGGAAGTTACCTGGAGATAAATTTCAGCTCAATACAAAGAATTTCCCAACAATACAGCCATTCAATGACAATGCAGCTGTCCATCAGTGGAACAGGCTGTCCAGCTGAAGGAAGACTTGAGTCCCACAATCTGGCACTGAGGGCAAGGAGGGGCAGGTAGTCTAGCCCAGATATCTCCCGGGTCTCTCACAACTCCGAAATTGTGTTTTAGGAGAGGACCATGAACAACGCAGACCTCCAACAGAAACAGTCTTGTTTTAGCAAGCCATTTATGTGAACCCTTTTCTTCACTAATTCCTGGAGGCAGCACGGTAGGGTAAACAATGATATCTTATTTACCTTAATACTAGCTATAGTTACTACCATAGATGAAAGACTCACCTACTACTATAGATGAGAGTATGAATATATATATTCAATGAATACATACTGCTTGCTTACTCTAAGAAGAATACCTGAGTGCCAAACCAATCTCCTTTTTGTGTTAATATTTTTCATTTAAAAAATACAGGAAAGGAAGCAATTGTTACCACTAACATTTAAAAACTGATTTTGAGGCATGGTGGCTCACTCCTATAATCCCAGCACTTTGGGAGACCGAGGCAGGAGAATAGCGTGAAGCCAGGAGTTCGAGACCAGCCTGAGCAACATAGGGAGACCCCGTCTTTACAAAAAATAAAAACCAGCTTGGCATGGTGGTACATGTCTGTAGTCCTAGCTACTTAGGAGGAGGATCACTTGAACCTAGGAGTTCGAGATTGCTGTGAGCTATGATGACACCACTGCACTCCAGCCTGGGAAACAGAGCAAAACCCTGCCTCCAAAAAATAAATAAATACTGATTTTGAAGTTAAAAATAACTACTTCCACATTTGAGCACATTATTTAATCCCACAAACCTCAGTTTCCTTCATCCATAAATGAGGACGATATTTACCTATAAGTGGTATTTACCCATAAGGACTGTTCATTAATTCAACAAACATTTCTGCCTGATTCTACTTGCTGGAGACTTAAATTATTGAACTAAAAAGTCATACAACCCTCATAAAGTTTACACTCTAGTGAAGAGAGGAAGCAGTAAACACAGTAAGTAAACTAAAGTGTGTCAGTGTGGGCACACTATGTGAAAGTGCTAGGAGAAAATAAAGCAGGAAAATGGATAGGGAGGCGGAGGTGGTTTCTGTGAAAGGATTAAGTAAGATAACACAGGTAAAAACCAGTGCATGGATAGACTCAGTACAAAGTCAATTAACACTAACTATTATTAAATATTACCACGAGGACTTCTGAGCTTGCAGGACCTAGCGTTAAATGCATCATCTCACTTCTGAATTATTAAATAGATGATGTATATTTAAAGTCAAAAATTAAAAGGAAGTGGATCCCAATATTATCTGTAGGTGGAAGAAAGAAATCAGTGAAAACATCATGACTTTAGGGTTCTGGCATTGCCTCATTTGTTCAAGAATGTTGATAAGATGCTGTAGGAGGATCAACACTGAAGTGCACATATAGTAATAACATTCATTGGGTGTCGGGCAGATGGGAGGGGGG
Organism: Avahi laniger; assembly: GCA_963575035.1. Taxonomy (NCBI): domain Eukaryota; kingdom Metazoa; phylum Chordata; class Mammalia; order Primates; family Indriidae; genus Avahi; species Avahi laniger. Next base: position 107,548 of record CAUYSK010002036.1, read on the forward strand.
AGGGGGGAGGGATATATTCACACCTAATGGGTGCGGTGCGAACCGTCTGGGGGATGGACATGCTTGAAGCTCTGACTCGGGTGGGGCAAAGGCCATATATGTAACCTAAACATTTGTACCCCTGTAATATTCTGAAATTAAAAAAAAAAAAGAAGCTGTAGGAAATTTAGAAATGCAGAAACCTGGGCTAGAACTGTTTACATCAGGTAAGTGACCTAGTTTTTCTAAGCCTTGGTTTTCTCATTTGACAAGGGCTGTTGCAATGTGCACTTGGTTATAACGTGTAAAATCCCAGGCACACAGCAGGTACGGCTAGCTTATATTATTATTACCATCGTCCAAACAAACTCATCTGAATTTTCAGAGATTTTCAGTGTGCTCAGGATGAAAAAAACAAGGCAGTATTTCTCAGGACAGCACATTCCACAATCATGTGTTACTAGGAGTTGGACTAAGGTCACTTGTTATGAGACCAAACCAGGAAAACATAAGGAAGTATTCAACCGATTAAATGCTCAATCCAGTTCTCAGCCTTACTAACTCCTTGGCTGCAGTCTTCAGAATTCCAGAAGAAGCAAACAAAGACACACTGATTCACTCAAAACAGGTCTTCGTACAAATCTGAGAATTTAGCCAAAAAGCAGTCTGAAAGGATTTATGAGGTGTGCTTCCCTCCACAGAGCCTGCGAGTCAAGCAGACACACAGGCCACCTTCAGTCAGCCCCATTTTCCCAGAGAAGTCTGTAGCATCGTTCCTCCGCTTCTTACTGCCCCGACTGAGTCTTGGGAAATGAGAATTTAATTTGCTCTGTTGAACTTTTCCTCATGGAGGCAGCTTTACGAGGAAGGAGATCTCTCTGCATCACATCACTCCCACTTCTGCAAGTTTGAAAGTAAACGAAAGTTTTGGGGTATTTATTGGTGTTGGTGCCTTGTCCACTAGCCACCCCCAAGACAAAGGGACCTATTTCTAGAATTGAAAGTTCCTCATTCACTGTAGATAGCCCTTCTCTGCTATTAGAGGGGTTGTGTCCAAAAATCTGCCCCTTCCAGGGGTAGCTGTGACCATCTGGCACTTCAAAAGGAGTCAACAGACATCAAAAAACAAGTGTGGGCCAGGTGCGGTGGCTCATGCCTGTAATCCTAGCACTCTGGATTCTCCCAGGTGGGAGGATCACTTGAGGTCAGGAGTTCGAGACCAGCCTGAGCAAGAGTAAGGCACCATCTCTACCAAAAAAACAGAACAAAAATTAGCCGGGCAACTAAAAATAGAAAAAAATCAGCCAAGCATGCATGGTGGTGCACGCCTGTAGTCCCTGCTACTCGGGGGCTGAGGCAGGAGGATTGCTTAAGCCCAGGAGTTTGAGGTTGCTGTGAGCTAGGCTGACGCCACGGCACTCTAGCCTGGGCAACAGAGTGAGACTCTGTCTCAGGGAAATAAAACAGGACAAATGTGTTAGCTTTGCTGGGTCTAATCAGTGCTTCTCAAACTATCCATGCTGTAGGACCGGTTTGTTCTCATTTCCTATTCCCCATGGACATTTACTTGAAACAAATAAAACACAAAGCCAACTTACCCCCTTTCCCTATTAAATAACATAATATATTTAGCGCAGTGGTTGGCACATAGTAATCACTCACTAAATATTAGCTATTATTATTACTATTTTCTCAGGGCCGGTAAGAAAGGGCAAAACATTAACCAGGAGACTGAAACCCAGGTCCTAGCTCCTACTTTGCTCCTATTGACCCAGGGCAAGTGTGTTCACCCCTGTAGGCTTTAGCTCCAACATTTACAGTATATCATGAGATGATCTAGAATCTAGTATCTAGATTGCTAACTTCTGAACTTGACTGAAACCCCGAAAGAAAAATACATTTGTGTCCCAGCACACAAATTCACAAACATAC
>CAUYSK010002038.1:0-42594 GCA_963575035.1 Avahi laniger
TAATTGGACAGCTAAAAAATATATATATAGAAGAAATTAGCCGGGCATGGTGGCGCATGCCTGTAGTCCCAGCTACTCGGGAGGCTGAGACAGTAGGATTGCTTGAGACCAGGAGTTTGAGGTTGCTGTGAGCTAGGCTGACGCCACGGCACTCACCCCAGGCAAGAGTGTGAGACTCTGTCTCAAAAAAAAAAAAAAAAAAAAAGCTTCCTCTTTGAGCATTAAGGTAGATATTAATGTCGTCTTCTGACATTGACACCACCCTCAACTCTACCTTATGGCGAATGACCATTTACCTATCAATATAGGTAAGATCATTTTCTGATCCAATGTTTAATCACCAAATACAACTTTATTTCTAGTCTTAACATTAGGCAGGTGTTACAGGAATGTCACTCAGTTAATATTTAGGAAGAATCCAGTAAAAGCATTTTCTTGCTTGTTTCAAGGAAAATTTTACTTTAATAAAACTCTACTACATAAGCAATCATTTCAGTCCTCAGTTACTAGTGCTATTATATAATACAAACTAATGCTTCACTGATTCTGAGATTAATGATGCCTTCTGAGACAACTAGCACAATATGAAAATATTTACCTTTTTATTTATCATGACTAACATAACTACCACTAGAACTCTAAAGAGAAGGGCGATGAGTAAGGTAATTCAAAATAATTTATATCCTAAGGTGATAAAAATTTCTCCAGACATTATGGAATTTAATTAGAATATTTCATAAACAAATAAATACTAGATGTATGGGAGAAGAAGAAGTATTCTTAGCATTCCAATTATATCTCTAAATGTATTTTTACTGATTAATCTGGGATCCACATATATTTTTGTTTATAAAATAATATAACCTGAGTGCCACTACTAGATGAACTCTCACACTACCCCTTTCTTATATTTGGAGACGCCATATACATAAAAGTGTTTACAGCCATTTTTAAAGAATAAGCTTGTATTATGATTATTATGTGGGAGTATAGTACAAAGTCTAATGCTCAAGCTAAAGAATATGAACAGATAAGAGCAGGAAGTAAATTCACTAGTGTCATGGGATTCTACTCCTTGGTACATACATACATACATACATACATATACACACACACACACATACACACATATCGACAAAATAACTTATATGCAAATATCCATTGCTGTATTATTAACAGCCCAAAAGTGGAAGCACCCCAAATGTCCATCAACTGATAGATAAAATACAGTGCAGGTATACCTTGATATTGTGGGCTGGGTTCCAGAGCACCACAATAAAACCAATATTGTAGTAAAGCGAGTCACACAAATTTTTGGTTTCCCAGTACCTACAATACTTATGTTTACACTATACTGCAGTCTTTTAAGTGTGCAATAGCATTGGATCTATAAAACCAACGTACATACCTTAATTAAAAAAATAGTTTATTGCTAAAAATGCTGACACAGAGATATGAAGTGAGCACAGGGCTGTTGGAAAAATGGTGCCAACAGATTTGCTCAACATGAAGTTGCCACAAATCTTCAACTTGTGGAAAAAAATGCAATTATATGCAAAGGGAAATAAAGCAAACCAAAATAAAACTAGGTATACCTGTATCTCCATAAACAGAATATTATCCAGCCATAAAAAAGAATGAAGTACTGATACAAGCTACGACATGGTTGAACCTTGAAAACATTATGCTAAGTGAAAGAAGCCAGTTGCAAAACATCACATATTGAATGATTTCATTTATGTGAAATATTCACAATAGGCAAATCCATAGAGATAGAAAGTGGTGGAGTGATTGCTAGGGCCATGGAGAATAAGGAACGCCTGCTAGTGGTTACAAGGCACCTTTTGGGGGATTAATAGGAATTAGACGGAAGAGTGGACAGGGAAAGAATTTGAGTAGAATCATAATGCCAGAGAAGGCTTAAAATAGACAATCAGGTGCATAGAGTTCATGTAAGAATAGAAAAAGATAAGGTTGGGATGGAGTAGAGACTAGATTGTGAAAAGTCATAAATGTCATACTTAATCTGCTGAACTTTAATCTACAGAAACTGCAGAATCACTGAAGGTTTCTGAGGTAAGAAGAGATAAGGAGTACAGGTACCAGAGCAGTGAGACCAACTGGGAACTACTCTAACTGTTCAGGGATGAGGTGATAAAGGCACGACCTATGAAAGAGGCAATGGATACTTTTAAAAACCCTCTGTGAAAGACAGATTTTTAATAAATCAGCCAAAATTAACATACAAAATCAACTGTATTTTTTTTACATACTTAGCAGCACAAAATGGCAAAACGAAAGTTAAAAAATTCTATTACTATAGCACCAAAACTCCAAACATATAGGAACACATTTAACAAAGGATATAGAAGATGGCTACATTGAAAAAAAAAATGGTGAGAAACCAAAGAAGGAATAAATAAATGGACAGATAGACTGTGTTCATGGATTCAAAGAGACAATGTTGTTAAGATGGCAATTCTCCCCAAACTGAGTCCCAAATTCCCAGAAGGTCTTTTATTGGGGGGGGGGGGTCCTAAAATTGCATGATCAAAGAGAAATGCAAATTTTATTACCTGACTTCAAAACTCAGTAAAATGACAGTGTGGTACTGGCAAAAGCATTAAAAACCAAATTAATGCAAAAGAAGAAAGCTCGGAAACAGACCTACACTTAAAACAGTCATTTGATTTTTTTTTTTTTTTTTTTTTGAGACAGAGTCTCGCTTTGTTGCCCAGGCTAGAGTGAGTGCCGTGGCGTCAGCCTAGCTCACAGCATCCTCAGACTCCTGGGCTCAAGCAATCCTTCTGCCTCAGCGTCAGCTGGGCTGCCTCTCCTCAGCCTCAGCTGGGACTACAGGCATGTGCCACCATGCCCGGCTAATTTTTTCTATATATTTTTAGTTGTCCGATTAATTTCTTTCTATTTTTAGTACAGACGAGGTCTCACTCTTGCTCAGGCTGGTTTCGAACTCCTGAGCTCAAACAATCCACCCGCCTCGGCCTTCCAGAGTGCTAGGATTACAGGCGTGAGCCACCGCGCCCAGCCCATATAATAGTATCTTCATGATTTGTTGATAGGCAAAGGTTTCTTTCTTAGGTTAGAGAAAACAATAAACCAAAAAAAAAAAAAAAAAACTGATTAGATTTCATTGCTATTAAAATCCTCTGCACATCAAAGGACATCATGAAGAAAATAGATAAGCCACAGAATAAGAACAAATATTCACAAAACATACCTGACAAAAAGAAAGACTAGTAACCAGAATATGTAATGAACTTGTAAAATTCAGTAAAACAAGCAACCCAATATAAAAATTGTCAAAAGATGTGAACACTTTACAAAAATATGCAAATGGCAAATAAGCACATGAAAAAAGTACTCAAACTAGATATCCACATGCAAACATATGAATCTATACACAGACCTTACACCCCTCATAAAAATTCACTCAAAATGGATCATAGACATAAACATAAAACATAAAACTATAAAATATAAAACTCTTAGAGGATAACACAGGAGAAAATCTAGATGACCCTGGGTGTGGCAATGATTTTTTAAGATATAACACCACAGGCATGATCCATGAAAGAAATAATTGATGAGTTGGACTTCATTAAAACTATAAACATTTGCTCCGGAAGAGACACTGTCAAGAGAATGGAAAGACAGGCCACAGACTGGGAGAAAATCTTTACAAAAGACATACCTAAAACAGGACTGCTACCCAAAACATACAAAGAACTCTTAAAACTCACTAAGAACCCGATTTAAAAAATGGGCCAAAGACCTTAACAGACACCTCGACAAAGATGATATACAGATGGCAAATAAGCACATGAAAGATGTAAGATACCTCACACTTATCAGAATGGCCAAAACCCAGAAAAATGACACCACCAAATACTGGCATGAATGTGGAGCAACAGGAACTCTGTGGAATAGTCATACTATGAAATACTACTCAGCAATAAAAGCAAATGTACCAAAATATGCAACAACATGGATAAGGCTCAAAAACATTATGCCAAGTTTCTATAAAAATCACTTACTGTATGATTATATTACATGAAATTCTAAAACAGGTAAAACTAATACGTGGTGGAAAAAAATCAGAACAGTGGGTGCCTCTGGGGGAGAAATGGGGATGGGCACAGAGAAAGACTGGGAAAGGGCATGAAGGAACTTTGTGGAATAATGGTAATATTTTATACCTTGATGGGGATTTGGGTTACATATGTACATGTATGCATTTATTAAAACTCAGCTGTTGTTCATTTAAGTTCTGTGCATTTCATTATATGTAAACTTTACATCAAAAGGAAAAATTAGATACTGAACTCAAGTTAATGATATGTATGCTGAAGTTTTTATGGGGAAGTACATTGATGGCTATAATTTACTTCTAAATGCATCAAAAATAAGATGGATTTTATCAATCAATAGAGACAGAGGGAAAGATGAACAGAAATGTGGTGATAAAGTACAGTTAAACGTTCATGATAGAATCTAGGTGCTCTCTTTTGCTCTTGCAGCACATGAAGACATGGCATTTGTCCCCCCTTTGTCTTTTCATTCCTTCTGCCATGTGAAGACATGTACATGGCACTCATTATCTATGAGGAACAGGCTTTTACCAGACAACAAACCTGCCAGTGTCTTGATATTGAACTTTCTAGCCTCCAGAACTATGAGAACATAAATTTCTTTTATTTATAAATTACCAAAAAAGAATCTAAATGGTAGATATGACCATTTTAAAATTCAACTGTGATGAACATTTGAACATTTTCATAATAAAATATTGGAAAATGCAAAATCAACATTATGTGGTGACTGGGTACATACTGGGCACAAGGAGGTAAGGGAGGGGAGAGGAATAAAGGAATCAGAGTTTAGATACTGGGTAAATTAGTTGGAAATGATAACACTATTAACAAAATAATAAACCAAGGAGGAAAGTCAATGTTTTGCAGCCTAAGGAGAAGAAAGGAGATAAATATGAGGAATTTCATTATAGATATTTTAAGTTTGAAATGGAAACTAAAGCTCAGTGAAAATGTTTAGCAAGTAGCTGGAGACAAGTAACTGCAACTTCCAAGGCCAAGGCTAGTTAGATTTAGGAAATCAACTACATAGAAGTAATAATGAAGTTTAAAGGTAAGGGAAAAGTTGAAGAAAATCTCGGTGACTACTTTAGGGGCTGGGAAAAAAACCCAAAATAGAATAGAGGAGTAGCTAGAAAAATCGAAAGAATGTTATGGCAAAGGAAGTATAAATAAGCTACAAACAACTCTCAACTACAATTCTCTTTTGAGAAATATTGCCAAACTGAGAGGTAACAAAGAACTTCTGATGGAAAATTACTCCTTAGTTGTTTAAGAAAACAAGAGCACATAGCTGAAATCCAAGGCTTTAAAATTCAGTTGGAATCCTAAATATCAAAGATTTCAACAATTTCATAGACTTGTGGAAAGAATTTAAGAAATGAAGAATTTTTTTTTTTTTTTTTGAGACAGAGTCTCACTCTGTTGCCCTGGCTAGAGTGAGTGCTGTGGCATTAACCTAGCTCACAGCAACCTCAAACTTCTGGGCTCAAGCGATCCTCCTGCCTCAGCCTCCCGAGTAGCTGGGACTACAGGCATGCACCACCATGTCGAGATAATTTTTTCTATGTATTTTTAGTTGTCCAGATAATTTCTTTCTATTTTTTTTTTTTAGTAGAGACGGGGTCTCGCTCTTGCTCAGGCTGATCTCGAACTGCTGAGCTCAAACGATCCGCCCGCCTCGGCCTTCCAGAGTGCTAGGATTACAGGCGTGAGCCACCGCGCCCGGCCAGAAATGAAGAAAATTTTAATACCAACTCCTGCTTTTCAAGAAATATCATTAAGAAAAGCAAAGATATCCATTTGAGAATCTTCTTTAGGACAGACATGTAGCTACCCAAAAAAGCAGCATGAGTCAACTAACCATCTACTTATTGATTATGTAGAAGACATTCTTAGCTTTCAGTTTTTGATTGTTCCTTTCTTTACTTACCTAAGCATTAAATTCTCAAGTCAATTTCCATTTGCTTCCCCACCCACCTCTCCATAGGTCAACCAAAGAGAGATATGCTCTAAAATTTACAAAAAAAAAAATCCTCAGGTCTAAATAACTCTCACCCAAGTCTCAAAATCTACTTACCTTGAGGAAGATCACTGCCACTTGGATCACAGGAATAAGGTGGAGGTGGCGGTGGTAAGCCTGAAGTGTCTCCCATATCAAGAAGAGGGAGAGGGGGAGGAGGAGGAGGAGGAGGAGGAGGAGGTGGTGGTGGTGGTGGCGGCGGCGGCGGCGGCGGTGGTGGTGGTGGTGGTGGTGGTAGAGAGGCAGCAGCAGCAGCAGGAATAGGAGCAGAATGGTATGGATAGGACTGTGAGGCAATCACTAACAAAAAACAAAACAAAACAAAACAAAGTAGCAATGCACAACTCCTTATAAACCAGTAGCTCATCTTCTACTTTTATTGTGTCCCCACTGTGGTCAAAGAACGCTTTTTCAAAAGTTTTATTTCAGAATATTACGGGGCTACAAATGTTTTGGTTACATAAGTTGCTTTTGTACAGTTTAAGTCAAAGTTATAAGTGTGCCCATCACCCAGATAGTGTGCACTGTACCCATCAGGAGTGAATCTACCCATCCCCTCCTCCTCTTCCCTCCCACCTGCTTGATTTCTGATGAGTGTTATTTCCATGTATGTGCACAAATTTTTATGGTATGACTTAACAAAAACTTGGAAGGTAAATTACCCATATTCTCTTAGACACTGCAGTTGAAAACTGGTTCATTACATGTCATTTTGAATTAAGAAAACTACTGGAAATTAAAAGGAAAAAACTGGAAGTGGCAGAGCTTTGACTCCCAGACTCCGAATTCTTAGCTAACAGATACATGAATAAAACGCCACTAAAACAAACTTTTAACTTAGTTTAATACCCAATGCAAATTTAAGAATATTTTCAGCAATCTGTCACTCTCAGTCAAATCACAAGATGCGGAAGCTAATAAGAGATAGACTAAACTGCAGAGATTACAGATTTTAGCAATTCTTGAAGGTTTCTTCTACTGGTAGCATCTGAGGAACACAGGGAACTCTAAATCATGGCAGTTCTATTTCTGAGGTACAGAATCCAAATCAAAACAGTCTAGATATAATATTTTATCCCTTTAACTTTCTACATCTGTTACTATAGTTTAAAAATACTCATTTAAAAGTTTCAGTTTTTGACATAATTAAAATGTATTTAAATATTAATCCTCTGATGATAAAGAAAACATAGTTCCAACCTAGAAAAAACATATATCTCCCTATATATGCCAGCTAAATTTGTTAAATTTTCTGACAAAAGATGATACAACTCTTAAGCTTAACTGAATCATTTTAGCCAACTTAGAAATTCAAGTACCAAATTTCATCATTGTACTATCTGAACTATCATTTTAACCCTGAGAAGTATAGGAAGTTTAGTATGACTATTCAATAAAGGTTTGAATTCAGAGTTTTAGCATACTGAATTTAGTATGGGAACAGTCCACACAAGATGAATTTGTTATTCTGGTAATTTAGCAAGAAGTAATCCACATTGTTTTTATTCACTGTAAAATACTAACAATATACTCATCTATGTCTTTTATACACAGTTACAGGCTAATAGGAATAGGAGATGTGTGTCTCAGGGCGATTTAAAACTTGATAAATAATTTTTTTTAGGGGTGATGAAACTATTCTTTCTTGATTGTGGTGGTAGTTATACAACTCTATGCATTTGTCAAAACTCATAGAACTGGGCACCGAAAACGAATTACACTGCATCTAAATTAAATGGCACATTTTTAAACCTTGCTCAACTGTTCTGGAGTTTTGTCGTACATTTAGAAATTTCTTTTACAGTTGTGGAAGAGGAACTTAATTTTCAGAATATCCCCAAATGCTCTAGATCTATGGATTTTTTTTTTAAATAAAAATAATGGCTTCTCCAACAAAGCTCTACTCTTAATCCTTTTAAACTAGCACTCAAAACGAATCACATCATTTTTCTAAAAAGCAAATGGAGTAAAGTCAATTAGCTAAAGATAGTAGAATGTGATTATGATCACTAGGTAAAAACCAGACACAGAGGTAGCTAAATAAATTCCCATAGCTCTGAAAGAATGAAGGGTAGCAGAAATTTGAAGGTTACTTTGAAATCACCTTCCTTATAAATGTGTAGTATTACAATAAGCCTTCTAAGAAAAAGCTTTTACAATTTCAAATTGCTAGAGTTGCTTTTACAATTTCAAGATGCTCTACGTGAGCATCTCATCCTCAGACTTAAAGGGCTGTGTAGGTTTAAGATACAGTTCAAGGGATGACTCCAAACAATGAAAGCAAAGTTTTCTAAAATAGTAGTAGAAATCAATGTAATGCATTCAGAATGCTGATTTCCCCGTCCATGCAGTTGCAGTCTGTTTCAGGACATTTCAGAAGAGAACATAAATATTTAACATTCTGCTTCTCTAGAGATCAAAGAACAGGGCCAAGACTAAGGCGTGGTGAAGCACTCCAGTAAAAAATTTAAAGGGCCACCAAAATTAATGCAAAAAATCTATGATGGATAAAAACATCAAATTTTTCAATAAAGGCAGGATCCAATTCTGCACTTGTATGACCCCAGAAGTAAATGTCTCACTCAACTCACCCTAAATTTAACCCATAGATCCTCTCTTTATTTAAAATTGATACTTTGTTCCTCATGAATTTTCTTGCATTAATCTTGATTTTAAAAAATAATGAATGAATGTGATGGTTTTTTGGTACCTGCTCAAAATTTTACACTCAGGGCAAGTGAATGACTAGTTTCTGCCCTGGCAAAAGCCTTGGGAATAGTTACCACAACTCAAAGTTGGAAGTTGCCAGGATTTAATGCCGATGAGGAGACTCATAAGTAAAGGCAATCATCACATTTAGTTAGTTACCTGTCAGATTAGCAGTAAGTTAAAGGAGGATGAGAGGGGCCTGTCAGAGAGACACATGAACAACAGAGTGGGGGAAAAAATCAGTTGCTTCATCTAGGGAACTGACAAAATGACAAAGAACAACTAAAAAGCAGCCAGATCTACTAAAGCACAGTTATAGTTGAAGCTTATAAGTGATACGGTTCCTGTGATTCAAAGAACAAAAAGATAAATGAAGTATACATTTTTAAGAAAAATCTGGCATTTAAATGGTAAACTTTCAATTATTCCATATAAATAAAAGAGACATTACAATGGTTAATTCACCAGTCACTTGAATTTTTTAAGCTCAGATGTCTGCCAGAAGCAGACAGCCAATGTTTTCCCCTACAATTAACACAAAGTAGTAAAATCAGGGTCTACATTAAGATTTCCAATGAAAAACTTTTTAACATTAATTAACATATATTACATGTTTTTTGTTCCAGGCACTGTGCTAAGCACTTTTTTATTTATAAGTTAAATATACACAGAAAACAAATCAATGTATGACTTAATGAATTATTTTAAGGTAGATACTACCCAGGTCAAGAAATAAAACTTTGCCATCACCCCAAATAATTTCCTTTGCCCCATCCCAATCACAGGCCTCTCCCTTCCCCCATAATTAACCATTATTCTGACTTTAATAGTAATCACTTCCTTGTAATTTTTATTAGAATTTTGTCACTCAAATGTGCATTTCTAGACAGTTTTTTAATCTTATCCATTAAAAAAAATTTGACACATCTAGAATGTCTTTTAATCTATTGGTCCCTCCTCCATCCCTTTCATTTCCTTACAGTTTTTCATCTGAAGAACCTGGGCCCTTTGACTTGTCAAGCTTTCCATAGTCTCGATTTTCCTGATAACATACTCATGGTGCAGTTCAACATGTTCTTCTGTATTTCCTGCCAATAGGCAGCTAGATCCAGGAGACTGGATCAGACTCAGGATTGATTCCTTTGGCACATCTATAGCTAATGCTTGTCTTTGCAATCTTAGCAGCTACTGATGTTTAATGTCCATCCATTCATTACAGACTACAAAATGATTATATTCTGTCACTTTTTTATTGACTAGTTAAAATACTATTATAAAGAGATACTTCCCCCACTCATCTATTATTTGGTTGCTCAGTGGTACAGTTCCTATGAGAAAGGCAGGATAAAAGGCTTGATTCTTTCACTTTATTTTCCAGTTTTAAAGAAAATGAATTGGTTTCCTCTCATACTCTTAAGGTGACCAATTCTTTTAACATTTTTGATATGTTCCAATTTATTATAATTGTCATTGTTAAGGCTCAAACTGTTCTATCTCTGGCCAGTGGAAACCTCTTCAAGATGGCTCCTGAGTTCTTATGACAAGACCCCAGTACTCTTGATAGCTTCTTTCATATCTGGTATAATGAGATATTCCAAGCTCATCTTGAACATTTCCTGCCCAGACCTGGAATTGGCCATTTCTCCACAAATCCTTGTTTTTATAAAAGCAATAAATGGTAGTTTAAAACCACAAACTGGGTGCTAGGCAAAGTTAATTGTTTCTACATCTTTCAGTGGACAGAGCTAAGAAACATATATGTATATTTAAAGATAAAATATCTCAAGCATCGATACTTCTGATTCTAGTCCAAGACTATAAAAGTTTTTACTTGGCCTCTTTGCCACATCTGCACTTGCTCTTAGCCAAAAGGCCAAGAAGTGATCTTTTTGCTACATCTGTATTATCTCTTTTCCATACTGAGAATCCTGGTTCACAAGGATATAGGAAATGATAAAATTAGAACACCTGTTACTCATTTATTTTAGCCCACATTACACAATCTCAGAATAACACTGAACATCTAGATAAAAGTACCTGATGTCACTGAGGGCATTAAAACATGTTCTGTATATGTTCTCTCAATTCTATCATTTTAAAAAATAGCTATATTTACACTGTTCAAACATAAAGCTACTATCTAGTATATTCTCAACTTCTCAGCCCTCATTTTGTCTTAATTCTACCAGTAGCTATGTATTTAATATTTATCACCAGGTCTTACTCCGATGTCTTTGTCTTGGTAGTTTAAATTCAAAGCTCATTCTCCAGTACATTGTTGTCCAATACAACTTTCTGTGATGGTAAAAATATTCTCTATCTTCTAGAGTACAGCAATGCTGTCAAAGTTTAATGATTATTTCTGTTATATTCCATAGACTCTTTTAGCTAGATACTCAAATGACTTTCTAGTTCAGTAATTTTACTAGAATATTCTGGTTTTGGTTGGTCCAGGTCAATATTCTCAGATATGCGGCATGTTGTTTCAGTATGTACTCTTAAAGCTTTTTTAATTTCAGTAAAGTTTTCTAAATTATAGCTTTTCATATTTTTTCTATTCCCTTACTTTGGTTTTCTTCTTCAGGGACTTCTATCGGTGTTTGAATCCCCTTTGCCTAACTTCAATGTCACTTCTGAATCTATATCTTCATTTTTTTCAATTTTAGGTCTTCCCTTTCTTACATCCTTATTATTTCTCTTAAAGCATTACCTGTTTTGCATACAGGTTCAATATGCCTAATCTGAATAACTGAAATCCAAAGTGCTCCCAATTCTAAAATTTTTTGAGTGCCTATATGATGCGCAAAGGAAACGCCCATTGGAGCTTTTTAGATTTCATTTTTTTGGATTAAGAATGCTCAACCAGTAAGTATAACATATAATGCAAATGTTCCAAAATCAAAAAAATCCCAAAATCTGAAACACTTGTGGTCCTACGCATTTTGAATAAGGGATACTCAACCTGTATTTGTTCAAGCTCATTACAGTTTAATCTTTCTTATTGAAATGACCTTCTTCCCTTTCTAATTCTTTCCTGAATTTTGTCACCTTATGTGAATTTTTCTAATTCTGATTTATGTTATTCTTTAATGCTTTTCAGTATTTTATTAATCTCTTTAGTTCACTTTGAAATCGTTTTTATTTAATTCTGTTTAGTGGGTACATTTCTAACATGCTTTCACTGTCTGTAGGGATATTATTCTCCTTTTTTAAAGAGATCTTTGTATAACATTTGACCTTAATGCTCTTTTATTCTTTTCCCTGTTCCGATCCATTCTGATTCTACTCTTAGCAGTTTTTCCCCAGTGAGGAATACTATCCTTAAAAAGGAGCCCTTGCAGGTCACTTCTGAAGAGTTTTTAGGGGCTAAACTATTCTACGCCCTTCAGTCCTTATACCGTGTGCCTCATGCATTTTTCTAGTATTAGCTCAAATCCCTTCCCAGTTTTAGCTATTACTTTCAAAATCTCCTCCCCACTTTCCAGTGAATTCTTATTAGCTCTTTTGGGCATCTTCTGTTCTCAGGTCCATAAGACAGCATCCTCAATGCTTCTGTATTCTTGCTCCCTCACAGATGCTGATAGCATATAGGTCTTGTGACTGGTGGTTTGTCCCCACCTGCTTAAATATTGGGGTTCATGGGGATAACTTGTCACCTAGTTTTGTTGTAGATGATGTCCATGGGTTTTGGTTTTGCTATTTCCATTTTTATTTGGGTACTCAGATTGAAAAGTTAATGCTATTGTTGCCACCACCTTCTCGGAATTCTGCTGAGAATTTTAACTTGTATTATTAACTCACTGAAATTCCACAACCACTTCATGAATTGGTACTATCAGTAGTCCCAAGTCACAGATAAGAAAGGTTTGATAATTTGTCCAAAATTAGTTAGTAAGTTATAAAACCAGAATTCTAACTAGAACTTAAATTCTAGAACCTATACTCTTTATTATGACCTTCATGAGATAATAATTCATTACACAGCAATGTATTTTATAACAAACTTTTCAGGAATTTATTCTATAAAGTGAGCAACTTTTCTGTTAATTCCTATATAATAAAACCTAACTCAAAGTTTGAGAAACTAGTACAAGTCCTATAAAAATTCAGTGGGTACCAAAGCAACAAGTACAAAATCTTAGAGCCAAATTTGTAAGAAAAAAATTGAAACGCTGACCCCCAAATATCATAGATTCTTCAATGGAGACATAATTAAGTAGATATTTAATTCTAGAAATTAATCACATCTAATCACTAGAATTGCTGTATGTGCATGTTTATAAATAGGAAAAGAGGCTCCCAAAGTAAGTAACCACTAATAACCTACCTGGCCTGCCTTGTGTAGGTGGAGATACAAACAGAGGTTGAATACCATTCTGTGAAGGAACTGAAGTGCAACTACCAGCTTGATTAGCTGCTGCACAGTTAGTTAAGACTGGAGCTGGAACATTATTGGCACAAGAAGCTGCAATTGTTGCAGAATTTCCCATCACCTACAAGTATGAAAGAAAGTTCAAAACTCTAAGTTTGGTTTTTCAAACAGTATTAGTCTGTTATCTGATCCTAAATGTTAGGAAATAGTATTTTGTTTTGATAACTACAACACTAAGAAATCAATCTTTATGTAGACCCTATAATAGAAAGGTCATTTCTTTTAGAAGATTCCAGATTACTTTGAGAGCTTTAATTTTTTATCATTTTTCTGAAAATATATTAATATGATTTTAAAAATCAAGTATCATGTTGTATACAATGAAAAGTTTCTCTCCCACCCCTGCCCTCCATCTGCCTAGTTACCCTTCCTCTCCCTGAACAGGTAACCTCTGGGTTTCCTGCACATTATTCCAGAGATTTGTTACATTCCTTTTTACATACATGCATATATATTTCCCCACATAAGCATACATCTTTTAATAGAAAAGGTGCTTTGCATTTTTTGTAACTTCATGAGACTGCAATTTTTTCTGCTTATGCCACAGCTCAAGAGTACAGACTACTTCCCTTCAGCACCCAGTACAGGCCTCTGCAGAGAGCTACTCAATAACTAGTAACAGACTCTTCTTGAGCACACTGTCCTTAATGGCAGTTTCCACTTCCTTACCACTCACTGCAGTGTGGCTGATCCCCGCGCCCCCCACCCCCCAAACTCCAGTCAAGGTCATCAGTTGTCTCTATAGCAACAAATCCTAGTAGATTTTTGTTAATCCTTAGTTGCTTGACCTCTTGGCAGCAACTAACACTTGATTGCTCCCTGAAACATTCTCTCCCTGAGGTTTCCGTAACATTCCACTCTCCTGCTTTTCCTCCCTCCCTCCTGTTT
Organism: Avahi laniger; assembly: GCA_963575035.1. Lineage (NCBI taxonomy): Eukaryota > Metazoa > Chordata > Mammalia > Primates > Indriidae > Avahi > Avahi laniger. The sequence goes on from CAUYSK010002038.1 coordinate 14,162, forward strand.
CTTCTCTATCCATTTTCTAAAATGTGGTGATCTACTGGTTCTGTTCTAGATGCTCTTCCCAATCTCTTCTTTTTCCCAGAATGATGTTATTCACTCCTATAATTTCTGCTACCTTTTTTATGCTGACTCCCCATTCTACAGAAGAGCTTTAGGTTTCAGTAAATGAGACAAACTTGACAGGTAATTGTTAACTCACTCATACACTAAGAGGTTCACAATAGACCAAGGCCAGCATATAGAATAGTGTCTGGGAACACCTGAGATGTTCAGTAATTTGTTGAATGAATTTACTGATCACTGTGCCAGATACCACAAGATATAATAATACTTAAAGGAACACAAGCAGCTGCTTTGAAGTATGATGAAGCTAAAAGAAAATTCATTTTCCTCTGTTCAGACCACTGTAACTGACTGCTTGATAACACCATGAAGATTACCTTCTGGGGGTAGTTGTATGAGGTAACTGTGTCCTGAGGAGACATAGAACATGGTTTTCTGTCCTGAAGAGACTTTAATGAATATAGAAATATAGTTAAATAGAGGAAAGCAAGAAACAAAACATCAATAAAAGACCTGCTTTGTTTCAACATCTCCTAAAACTAAATGAAAGTGATTTGTCCTGAAATAATTCAAATTTGGAAGTGACTACTAAGACAATGCTCCAAAAAGTATCACAATAGCATCTGATTTAGGTGACTGTTAACTACCTAGAGAGATCTTCATCACATCCAAATCTAGTTCCAATGCAGATACTAAAATGTAACTAAGAATTGAAATTTAAACACTTTCTCAGTGGCCTTTCTTGACTTAAAAGCTTCAAATACAGTAGGACCAACAATAGTTTTGCTTTTTTTAAAAAAAGCATTCTAATCTGAAGATGTATCTTGGGACAAGAGTTAACCTGTTATTCAGCTGCATCCTATTAAAGCAGGATGTAACAGATGTAATAGGACCCAAACACTATTCTCCTCTGGCTCAAGACCTTATTTTTGTGAAAGTAATGATTCTGAAAAGCTCAGACTTACGCATGATACCGAATGTCATGGTAGCAAAAGCTCTACCAGCAGACTGACAATACTGGTAAAAACACGGAGAGAAACAGGGTAAATGATTACAAAGAACAATAAGAGGAACTCTACTGTGAAAAGATGACCCCACTTAACACGGACCTAAAATTATATATTTCCAAAGTTTGTGTTCAAGTATACCCAAAGTAGTTGTCAAAAAGTAAACATGTGCCCTGGCTCAGAAGGTCCTGTATGAATGATAAACAATTTTAGAGAAGAATTTAGCTGAGTATTGGGCATGGAAATAAGAAGCAGGAGTATGTGTTTATGGTTTCTTAGAAGGTTCTGTGCCTGCAAATTTTTATTCAAGTCCTACATTGGCCCTCCCCCTAACAGAATGCTGTAAAAAAATCACTTAGAAATTTACTATGGATTTGGTGACTGGAGGATGAGAGTGAAGCATATCATGAAGAGACTGAAAGATATTAGGGGTATATGATTAAGTAAATTCAGAGCAAAAAGGGACACGTGGCAAGTGAAATTAAAGGCACAGAAAGAACTAGTGTTTAGTCTTGCCATCTCCCAATGGTGAGATTTTTACTTGCCTTTTCACTCGGATGGCTATTTCAAGAGGTAATATAAAAAGCACATGATATATGAATAGTAATGGTAGGGGATAGGGAGACTCCTCTAGAAGGGGGAAAGAAAGGGAAAGAGAAAGAAGGGGAAGAGAAAATTAGAGTTTTCTTCTCCATAAGATTTATGGCCTAAACAATAAAAACAAAAAGTTTAGTACATGAAGTTAAGATTAATCATAATTAGAGAATAGAGGGTAATTATTCAAGTTCTTTATAACTATTCCAGTTCATGGTAGGATTGCCCTTCCCAGCCCCATCTAAAGTTAGGTATTGCCATGTTACTTGTTTGGCCAATGAAATATGAGCAGAAACATTAAGAATCAGTGTTCAATTTCTGTATCTTTTGCTCTGCTGAGATGATTGGGAAAGTATGTGTCCATTAGCCTGGCCCCTGAGAGACTGATCAACAGGGGCCTGCTACCAACCTACATTGGACATACATTAGCAAGAGCAGCTTTGTCTGCATTAAGCTACGGAGATTTTAGGGGGTTGTCACTGCAGCATAACCTAGCTTGACTAAAACAGATATTGGTAACTAGAAGTAGGGTGCTGCTATAAGGAAAACCTAAGTTAGTTGGAGATTATAAATATGTAGCTCTTAGGGGAAGCAGTTTAGAAGAAAGAATGTTAGAATTGTGTTTTGATTACTTTGGCAGAGTTTAGAGCAAGGTATTTTAAGACAGATAAGTGTAGAAAATAATTAGCAGTTTTCAAGCAGGAATGAAAGGGAATAGAGAGTCCTTGCATACAGGGTCTCACAGGGCTAAAGAAGCAACTGTTTCAACCCTAAATAGTAAAAGGTAAAATCGACAGATGCTTTGAACAACAAAAACCAGTTAAAATTCGGCCTCTGAGAAAGAATCCAATCATTGCTAAAATCTGAGTACATTAAGATGTCTCAAAGCAAGAGTTCAACTAAGGCTATAACACCCAGTAAATCTCTGCACTTGGACAAAATAGCTCATGGAAAAGTATCCGAAACGTATGGCTATTCCATCAATGCCTGATAACTCAAGATGTCTGCAATCAAGTAGAAAGAAACAGGGATAAAAAAACAAAGAATTATAGCAAATCAAAGTGGCACATCAACAAAAAAGAATTGTCAGTATGATTATTGGTACATGAAACAGAAAACAGAGAGGCAGAATAAATTAATCACACAGCCAAAGAATCACAAGCCAGAACTAAAACCATTCAACTGAGATGAAAGGACTCCTGGGGCCCCAATCTTCTATGAGTAAGCAGCAGGCTAAGAAAGCTGCTCAGTTGCCAAGGATGTATTATTCTCCAATGCCTACTTCAAAGATTGCCAAGGAAAAAAGGGCCTTGGAGTAACCAAGAGCCCCAGAAAACAATGAACCAGAGACCTCCTCCAGGGAACAATCCCCACGCATATGTTGGGGGTCTTTATAATGACTACCCATGAAGATCTCAGACTTTCTATAGGCCAGTAATTGTATTTTTCCTGTTTTCCCCTTTTCTAAGTAGGAATTTTTACTACAGTTTTTCAGTCCCTGCTCCACTATTGTAATGGGAGGGGTAGTGGTGTAAAAAACTTTGTACTTTTGGTTTTAGGCTTGAAGATCAATATAAGCCACATCTGGACTCAATATAAAGAGTGCTATATGTTACCCCAAAATCCTGGGCTTTGAATTTGATTACACTGAAAGGGACTTTTAGGTTGCCTCCTTTGGAGTAGAAGCAAGTATTTGCCTGTGGGAGGAAGAACAAGTTGAATGTTATAGGGCTTGGTGCTGTTAAAATGTTTCTAACTTTTGCCTTCCAGGCACAGAGAAGTTAGACTTTTCAGTGGGCCCTGCTCCTGCCAATGAAATGGAAAAGAAAGCGACATGGGTCATCTCTGGTGGAAGCTGTAAGAGCCAGTGCACCCTGTACTACCTTTTATTTCGTGCCTTGGCAATCATGGATGGAGCCTCCATCAGCCTAAGCTCCCAAGCCAGCCCTCCTACAGACCTCCACTGGATATGTAGCATAACAAAGAAACAAATTTTTATTATATTGAGGTTTATGGTTCATTCTAATACAAAAATAATAAAGCCCTCTAAAAGACTGTTACTGCCAATGCTAGAATTTCCTCTTACACCAATACATACATATTAGGAATATCTCCAAATAAATTTCAGAAAAGGGGTATGATTTTGGGTGAGTTTATTTCTGTGTCTTAATTTCTTCATCTAAAAATGAGAATGATACCAATTGTTTCATATGGTTGTTCTGATTTAAATACATTTATATGTATAGCTCTTAGAACAGTGTCCTAGTACACAGTAGGAGCTATAAGTGTTTGCTATTATTAAATACCTACCAAGTTTGCTGTAGATGCAGTTGTGCTATAAACACCTGAAGTTTCATAGTCTGGCTCTAGAGGATATAGCCAAAGTAAAGTTAAAAATCAGCATTATTTTATAGTTTGAAATTTCATAAACAATAATAAATGTCAAATTGTATCTTGATCTCACTGACCTGAAGGATAAAGATATTCTTCATGATATCCCCCTAAAACAAAAAGACAGAAGTATGTTTGCACAGGTCTTTTTAGCTCAGCAGAGCCAAATGGCCAGCATTTGCTGTTTCTCAAGTTTTATGGATATATGTTCAAAACTAAAATGTATACATCCTAGAAGGTGATTTGAGCTTTCATACTAGTCCACAGATATTGAAGCCAGAGATTAGCTGTAAACAGCAAAAATTTCTCCTGTCAAAATTCCCTTAGCTTAGAGGTCAGGCAGAGGTGAAAACCCAGCTGTATCCAATTTTTCGAATAAGGCAGCACAATGTGGTGATTAAGCACATAGGCTTTGGAGCAAGGACTGCCTAGATCTGAATCCTGATTAACCACATGACTTTAGGCAAGTTAGTTAATCTTCGTGCCTCAATTTCCTCACTGTCAAATGAGATAAGATTATCTAGCTCATAAGGGTTTTTAAAGAGGGTTAACAGAAGTGTAAAGAACTTAGCACGGTGCTTAAGATATATAAGCACTCAATGATGACTATATAAAGTAATCTGAATATAACCCTCGTTTCCTTAGGTGGATATTAAAGGAATATATCACACCTCATCTGTTTTTCAGCCTGTTTCATGGAAGTACTACATGTAAAACCAGTTCATCTTGAAATGATAGCTCAGTAGACTGAAGTACTTTTAAGATTTCTGTGCCATCGAAATGCAGAGAAAGTCAATCTTCAATTGGGTAGTTTTCCACCAAATAAAACCCCACAGGTCTAAACTGGATTTGATTCTTAAACATATCACTTATCAACCACGCATATATGCAACTCCTCCAGACAGCAGGATTTTAGGTGAGAACAAAGATTTGGTTATTTCAAATATGCCACTACAGGTGAGTAGTATCTCTGAAATTACAGGGACGAAAGTATCATCTGAATAAGAGCAGAGAATGAGTGCCCTTAAGTACATGCATGCACATGCATGTACAAAGTTTTCACAGATCATTCTGGTGCTAGATTTTTCTTCTCATTAAATTCCTAGAAATACATATTTTTCTTCCACATAAATAACAAAAAGAATTTATTAATAAGTAATTCAGAATGCCTCACACCTCCTTCAGCCACCCAATCCTCCAGAATTGTTTCAGTAGGCATATAAAGTATCATTTAAGCATTATACAAGGTATCCATGTACCAAAAACATTTGTACCTTCTTAATATTTTGGCAAAAATATTAATCTAATTTTAAAAAACAGTAAAATGGCAATGACTGTTGAGAGAGAGAGAGAGAGAGAATGTATGTATGTATGTATATACAGGCTTTATAGTCAAACAAATCCAAGTTCCAAATTCCATCTCTGCCAGTCACAAAGAACCACATATTACATGATTCCATTTATATGAGATGTCCAGAATAGGCAAATACATGGAGACAGAAGACAGATTGGTAGTTGCCAAGGGCTAGGGGCAGGAGTGTTGGGGGAAATGGGGAGTGACTGCTAATAGGCACAAGGTTTCTGCCTAGGGTGATTTAAAATGTTCTAATATTAATTGTGGTGATGGTTATGTAACTCATTGAATTGTACACTTTAAATGAGTGAATTGTATGCTATATAAATTATATCTCTAAGCTGTTACAAAATAATTATATCTCTGCCATTAACCACGAATATGACCTTGGCCATGTCATTTACCCTTTGAACCTCAATTTCCTCATATATAAAATAAGGATACCACATTCCTCAGAGGGATACAGCAAGGACTATAATTATAATTAATTAGAATGGATAACACAAAGGATTCAATAAAAATGTTTATAGATCAAGTAGACCTCTGTGGGCAAAGGTTGTTATTTCATAGCGGTCATATAAAATAATAGCTAGTCACATGAAAAGGCTAAAGTAGTCATACAAATGGTGAGGACAACTATGAATAGTGCCTTAGTAATAAGGAGAACATGTTTTCCATACTGATATCTCACCAAATTAAAACTCACAAAAGACCTATGCAGATAGCTGAAAATAACTTATAATAATGTAGTGGCCTACTGAAATAGGAGTCTTTTCTTCAGAGAAATATCAGGACATCTTCAAAAACCTAGCAAGCTCTGAGATGAGAACTTATAACTCTTTCAAAACAGCTACTGCAACAGAATGAGATCCCAAAACTAAACCTTTGGTCTACTTCATAGCCCTGATGTGCTAATGCCACAAGAATCATCTTTTTAAAAATATTTAACTATAATTGACTCACCATTGTCACTCTGGCCATTGTCCTCCTCTGAATTCAAAGTTTGTTTGCCTGAGCTATGTCCCCGCCTTGCAACACAGTATCCTGAAGCAGCCGGAACTATTGTAGGGGGACCTCCATGATTCTGTACCAAAGAGACATACACACATGCAGTTATCCCTAGATAGTCAGAAAAACAAAAAAAGCTAGAGGAATGTTTTGAAATTCAGTTAAAAAAAATAGCCTAACAATGTGAACTGCTGTGGTATGAAAACATCATAATTAAATGCTTTAAATGTACTTTAGAATAAAATGTGAATAATCAAGAAAGCAGAAAATATTAGCCTATAATATATAGGCAAGATTTGTCTCCCTCTACCCCCTTTTCTAGGAACATCTAGAAAAATTTTCCCATTTTCCAGGAAGAGATTTGGTTGTTCATGCAAAATCTAAAGTTTATCCACATTGTCTTTACTAAAAAGAGAAGAGAAGAGAAGAGAAGAGAGAAAAGAAAAAAGAAAAGAGAAAAGAAAGAAAAAAGTAAATAGCTTTTTTGAGTAAAGCTTTGACCCACTCACAGGTAAAGTTGGATAAGCAGTCTCATTCCCTTCTTCAACTTCATAAAAAGTAATAGTTTCTTCCAAACCCCTGGGCATCTGTCCATTCTCTGGGTCAAAGCCATACTGACACTCCTTATTCATACAATGCATCTGGCGGTGACTACGTCTAAAGGAACTTCAATATGGAGAATAAAAATGATAAAATGTAGTAACATGTTTCTAATTTCTAAATAATGTAGTTCAAGCAACTCAAAGTTGACATTTTTTAAAAGCCAGTACTCAGCAATGAAACCAGACACGCCCATTTTCTCTGACTTTCAACACAATACTTACCGAGATCTATAGGAGAAATTATCATAGCTCTGGCAGCATCTTTTACCTGGGCCAGGGTAAAAACCAACTTTAGGACCTGCCATGTTTTGCCTGTTTATAAAACGAGATGAATCCCTAACAATAAAAGGAAAGAAAAACAGAACTCTTTACTAATGCTTGAGTGGCCAGCCTCTGTGGTTAAACAGAATTCATACACCTTTGTAAAAACATTCCACTAGAAAGAGCTTTGATCTTCCCAATACTAGCATTAGGCCTATCCATTATTAAAGGACACAGTGCGATATATCGCATGGACATTCATCTTGATGGCATTCTGTCTTCTACCATCTCTTCAACTGCTTCATATTTTCCTAGACTATGAGAACACTATTCTGCCAATGAATTCATTTCACAAGAATTTAACTATACACCAGTTCCCTCCTCTATATTCCCTTTAGGCATAAGTTATAAAAGAAATCTAAACTATTATGATGTTTCTCAACTCTGTTGTAATTCTGGCCAGCAATTATTTCCAAGAACGAAACAGAGACATACATTATCTTGCAAGTCAGTTATGTCTCACCTGGGCATCCCACATTCCCGACCTTGTCTCTGAGATGAACGCTGAGGATGAAAATGTTCACTAGACATAATATTGCCAGTTGTCTGTGAGTAGTGCGCTGCAGGATCATGCCCATAATGCACACCGTGCTGAAGCCTGGGTGGGAGAAGGCAGTCTCCCCTGTTGTAAGCCATATTCATATAAACTTCTTTCCCTCGAACTTTCTTGAACATCTTCTTCCGCTGCTTCACATCCATATCTGACATAACTTTCAGACAAAGAAGTAGCCAATAAGCTTCACAACCAAAGCAAAAGGTTAGTGATTATCCCACCCCCAACCCTACACTGCCTTAAACTCTCAGATGCTTTTCTTAGGAACAAACGAAATAAATATAAGATGGGAATTTTTGTATTTTTCAAGGATGTACTAGATCTTTCATTTGGAAGGACAAAACCAGCAGGTAATTTCTGTATCAATGAGTACCTCTGCACTATCTTTAGTAGAGGCAGTTTAGCATAGGCCATTAAAACACTGAGTCATCCAGTCACCTACGTTACTATTCTCTAAGAAATTATACCTGTTAATATCTCTGGCTACTTCTATGAGGTATTTTCCTAGTTCTTTAAGAAATATTTCCCCCTCAAATATTAGAGTCTAAAATTTACACTTTAAGTTTTTAAAAATTATTTTGTTTTTAGTTTTATCGGTATATAATTATTATACATATTTATGGGGTACAAGTGATATTGTGACACAAGCATACAATCTGTAATAATCAAACCAGGGTAATTGAGATATCACCTCAGTTACCATTTGTGTTAGGAAAATTCCAAATCCACTGTTATTTTGAAATATACAATAAATTATTAACTATAGTTGCCCTGTTGTGCTATCAAACAGATCTTCCTCCTCCTAACTGTATTTTTGTACCCATTAACCAACCCCTATTTCCCGCTCCTCATTACTCTCCTGAGCCCCTGGTAACCACCTTTCTACACTCTCTCTCTCCATGAGATCAATCTTTTTTAGTTCCCACATATGAGTGCTTAAGTCCCCTAGAACAGTGGTTTTCAACCAGGACAATTTTGCCCTTTCCTCCCTTCAAGGTACATTGGGCAACGTCTGAAAACATTTTTGATTGTCACAACTAGGCAGAGAGTGCTACTGGCATCTAGTGGATAGAAGCCTAGGATGTTGCTAAGCATCTGACAACGCACAGGAAGCTCTTCCCCCACAAAATGAAGTATTATCCATCCTATTGTCAGTAGTGCTAAAGTTGAGTAACCGTACCCTAGAACGAGATATATGATATACCTTAAAAAAAGGTACAATGTAGGTAAGTAAAAGGGGCCACAGGAAAGAAAAAATAAAAGAATAATAAAAAATTTTAGCATACAAACCTATTTCCGGGACATAGGCTCCCGGCATTTTCTGGTAACCTCTTCCTTTTCGACTAGGCACAGCATTCCAGGCAGGAACATGTGTCACTTGGGTAACTGGTTTTAAGTTAGCCAGTGGAACAACATGCCTTAAAAGTTAAAGGTATCACCATGAAGTTATTGCAACACAGACTTAACTCTCCTTTGATACACATATCCCACCTCCTCTACTTCATTTTCAAGTGTATTCTATTTAAACCTGTTAACACTAGCTTTCCTATTTAAGTTTTTTTAAAAATTAGAAAACCTAAGAGTAGGCTGGGCGCAGTGGCTCACGCCTATAATCCTAGCACTCTGGGAGGCCGAGGCAGGAGGATTGTTTGAGCTCAGGAGTTTGAAATGAGCCTGAGCAAGAGCGAGACCCTGCCTCTACTAAAAATAGAAAGAAATTAGCTGGACAACTAAACACATATAGAAATAGTTAGCCGGGTGTGGTGGCGCATGCCTGTAGTCTCAGATACTCGGGAGGCTGAGGCAGAAATATTGCTTGAGCCCAGGAGTTTGAGGTTGTTGTGAGCTAGGCTGACAACATGGCACTCTAGCCTGGGCAACAGTGTGAGACTCTGTCTCAAAAAAAAAAGAAAACTGGCCGGGCGCGGTGGCTCACGCCTGTAATCCTAGCATTCTGGGAGGCCGAGGCAGGTGGATTGCTCAAGGTCAGGAGTTCGAGACCAGCCTGAACAAGAGTGAGACTCCATCTCTACTAAAAAATAGAAAGAAATGATCTGGACAACTAAAAATATATATAGAAAAAATTAGCCAGGCGTGGTGGCGCATGCCTGTAGTCCCAGCTACTCAGGAGGCTGAGGCAGGAGGATCGGTTGAGTCCAGTTTGAGGTTGCTGTGAGCTAGGCTGACGCCATGGCACTCTAGCCCGGGCAACAAAGCCAGACTCTGTCTGGGAAAAAAAAAAAAAAAAGAAAAGAAAGAAAGAAAACCTAACAGTAGTTTGCACAATTTCATAGTTGTTTGTAGTACCTATCACATTCCAGAAGAAAGCCTTTGGTAGACTGTATTAGTTCACAAATATTTGCTGTCCTTCCTTGGAGGAGGATTGTTATTTCCGCACCCCATTAACATCAGGTTTGGCTACATAAACCATTTTGGCCAATAAAATATGAGATGTTTTAAGATCCAGTAAGTGGTTTGGTGGTTTGTCATGTTCTCCCTTTTCTCCCTGCCTGTGATCATGGAAGTATGTGTTAAAATAGAGCCTCTGTTGGCCTGGGTCCCCTGTGCTGACCCACTATGAGCATGCTAAATGAGGGAGAAAGGAATTTTATTGTTTTAAGCTGCTAAGATTTTTTTTGGTTATTTGTTAGGGCAGCATAGCATCATTTAATGGTTCTCAAAGTGGACCAACAGCATTAGCATCACCTGGAAGCTTGTTGAAATTCAAATTCTTGGGCCCCACCTCAGACTTACTGAATCAGAAACTTTGGAGATTTGGCTCATTTATCTCTGTTTTCACAAGCCCTCCAGGTAATTCTGATGCATGGTAAAGTTTGAAACAGACTAGATTAACTTATCTTGATATTGGCAGGGGCTCATTTAGCAAACCACCTTTCCAATTACTAGGAACGGTTTTGTATCAGAATTCTGTTGTTCTTAAATTTAACATTTCTAATAAGTTGGCTAGTGCCTAGGATTTGGAAACTAATGAATTATTAAAAGGATTTGTTTTATAAAATTTTCATTCAGTCAAAAGGCCACACTCAAGGATCCAGAAGGCCACCTATGGCCCCAACCACAGGTTCTCCACCCCTAATAGACATAACCCTGGTTCTCTTACTAGCATCCTAGTAATTATCAATTTAATATTGCAAAAAGGCACCAAAGACCTTAGTGATTCAACAAATTATTATATTCTTACTTTTCTGCCAATTCTTCAATGAAAACTCTTACTGAATTGTTCTCATTTCCAACTTCCTGAATATGAGCATTATAGTATCTTCCCCCTGATTCCAAGCGAACCTGAAAGAGAATACATCAAGTCTCAAGTCTATTGACAGATATGACTTCTGCCAAACAAAATATCACTTTTCCCCAAATGGAGTTCAGTCTCTACTTTTTAAAGTAATTGCTATCAACACTGGAAGTCTGGTCACTGGAGGCAGCATATACTGAAAGAGCCTTATTTTAATCACAGAAGTTTATAATTAAAATTTAACACAAACAATTAAAAAACATTTTTCTAGCACTTTGTAAATAAGTCTTACTCGACTCATATTAATGACCAAAAGCACAATCTTGGAGAAGATTACTGATTCTTTAAAGAAGGAACTAACCTGACACTTGTCTCCCAAATAGTACTGTCTCCCAGCATACTCCATGAAATCAGATTTTTGAAGTTCTATTAAAAGAAAATAAATATTCAAGCTCAACTGAACTGGTTCCTTTCCTATTTTATAATACTTAATTTCCTAATTTACCTTGACCATAGTGCCTTTGACAATACTACCCCTAATAAGTGAAAATCTGGGAGGAAAGTCCCAAAGGGCCATTCTGTCACTCTTGATGGGTTATTTCTGTAGTCAATTTAAAGAGACCTGCCAGAGTAATTTTGTGCTTTAAAAAACAAATAGGTGGAAATTGGGAGTTTGTAATTTTAGAGTTGGTCAAAACAATAATAAGGCATAATTTGAAAGTAACACCATGCAGCTTCTTCTAAGCAGCCTATTATCTTTTAACAACTCACTGTGTTACATGAGGTTCTTTAACCTCATTCTAGATTGTTAACTATATCTAGGTTAACCAAAGTTCAAGAAGTTGAATGTGAAATATTAAAGGCTTATCTTGAAGGCAGAATTTCAAGATCTCATCTGGTCACCTTAGTTATTAATACCTTATAAGGAGAAATAATTACCTATTTCAAGGGTTAGTAACCTTTTCCGTAAAGAGCCAAAGAGTAAATACTTTAGGTTTCGTGGGCCATACAGACTCTGTCAGAACTACTCAAACTCTGCTGTAAAACTTTATTTATGAACACAGAAATTTGAATCTTATACAATTTTCATGTGTCACAATATATTGTTCTTTTAATTTTTGGGGGGGCATTTAAAAATGTAAAGACCATTCTTAGCTCATATACCACACAAAAACAGGTGGTGGGTCAGAATTGGTCCACAGGCCTGACCTATTCATTTGTCAATGAGCATGGTCTTAACAGTGTAAATTTAAGATGAGCTTATTTCCAGTCCCTAGAAGTTTTTGGTACTCTTAACCACACACCACACAGACTGTTATCACCACATAGTCTTTGCAAAGTTGAAGTCCCATATAAACATCAGACTCTAAAAGATCCCTCCCCATTTCTAAACCTATTTGTTTCCTCCTTTGGATTTAAATCATCTATGGAGCAAAATAAAAAGTACCAAGCTGTTTTTTACAACAGGACATTGAAAATGTCTCTTACAAGAAACAATTTGCAAAATTATTCTCCTGGATCTGTCAGGATTCAAAGATATCCTGTTGATATTTCATTACCTTTTCTGCTGTCCAACCAAACATCAAATTCTACATTACGATAGATTTCTGGATCCAGGGCTTTGAGCACCTTATAGGGGAAGAGCATCTTTGATGGATTTTCTGGAGACTAAAACAAAAATAATCATGCTACAAAGTCACCATCCTTAGCTTAAGTCTTCCTTCTATGAGGAAGGAAGAATTAAGGTTCTTTTCTTCCTTTTTTAAAAAAAAACTATATACACATGCCTCCTTTTCCTTCTTTATTAAAACAAGAAAATAAACAGCACAATAAATTTTACTGTGTCTTTTAAAAACCAGGAGACTAGAGAAGTAAAATGCAAATAATCTAAAAGCTTTTAGATGGCAGAAGGGAAATATATCTGCAACAGCCAACAACTCAGGACACACCTCATATAAACCAATTCGACGCAGACCAGAATTAAAAATTCAGAACCATTCAACAAGTATCATCTTCATATGCACATCAAGGTGGCAAGTGATTCTGTAACCTAAAATCACCTAGAAAAGTTTACTTCATTTAGGTCAAATTTTGTTAAAATTTCAAAAGGAACCATCGTTTTTCTTCTGCTTTCCTAGAATGTCACCATATTTAATACTGTTCCAAAATTACCAGCACTGCAGGTGTACATAGATTGTTGTAATAGTATTTGCCCTATTTAGTTAGCCTCAACACGAAGGCCTACTTGATTTTAGGCCTATACCAATAGTATAATTTCTCCTATTTTTCCAACTTTAATAGAGCAGGATTATCACCCACTTTCTTTGAATAGAATAAGGATAGGCATTATATTCCTTAATGAAAAAAAGCAACCTTAGTGTCAGAAGATGACAAACTAAATATTAAGTTTGCAATATAACTTTAATTTGAAAACAACAGCTTCTGAAATTTCTCAAGTGTTCAGAGTTTGTATTGAGAAATCTAAAATTCCATAAGAATAAGAATTCAGAGAAAATTAAGCACACATTTTACATTTTCAAATAGGTTAAGACTTCCACAAAGGAAAACACAACCAACTCTTCCCCACCCCATATAACTAGAATGGACCACCTGACCTTAACTAGGTTAAGTTATGATGCTGTAAGCCAAGAGTATAAAAAATTATTTGCCTTAGAAAATATCAAACCTTTGCCTCTTCTGTTCCTTCACTGGAGTCCTCTGGTATATTTTCAGCATTGCAGCAGGCACCCCACTCTTCCATCCTAATTGAAAAATGTTAAAGAATTTTATATAAATACAGGTACTTAAGTCTAATGACCATACCACCACCTAGTGGTACAGTAGCTAAGTTCTCAAAATGAGGCACATATTTTCATCCCAGTATTTGCATTTGTCTTCCTTTTTGTAAGTACTGCAATACACTTAGCAGATTACCTCCCACATTTCATACCTCCTATGAGGACATACTCTTAAGATGGTCCCATGATCCTCCCTCACCCATCTTGCTTGTCTCTCTCCCCTTGCTGCTTGTAAGGAAGCAAACAGCTATGTTCACCAACCCAATGTAGCAAGGAGCTGAGAGTTACCTCTGGCTAGCTGCCAGCAAAAAAACTGAAGCTCTCAGTTCTACAGCTGGAAGGAACTGAATATTGCCAAGAATTATGAGTGGGGAAGTGGATCTTTCCCCAGTCAGAGCTCCAGATAAGAACTCGGTCCTGGCCAATACCTTTAATACAGTCTTGTGAGATTCACAGCAAAAGATTCAGCTAAGCCATGCCCAGGTTCCTAATCCACATAAATTGTGAGATAAGTGTGTTGTTTCAAGCTGCCAAGTTTGTGGTAATATTGTTATATAGCAGTAGATAACTAATACACCTTGCCTTCCTACTACTATAGTTTCCATAAGCCTAAAGTCCTTAAGACAAGTAATTAGTAAAGAACAATATAACTTTTACCCTGATGCATGGTTGCCACCCCCAAAGTTCCAAATAAACTTTAAAAAAATCCTCTTCTACAAAAAAGTTCTAAGTATTAAACATCCAAGAAATAGAACTGCAAAACAAAAACACAAGGTGATACCTGAATGGCATCAAACCTATTTGAATTTCCAGACAAAACTAGGAATCAGGAAGAAATATAAGACAACATCCTCTTTATTATTTCCAACCCAAAGTTTTCAACTAGATCTGTTCAATAATAGCTGTTTCCTCAGAGGCACACAATCTACATAGTGCACATCAAGACAGACACTCAAAAGCTCCTGAAACTCCCCTTAGCCTGAAAGATTTTCTACTAGCTGGATGTGAGTGCCAAGTAACGACTCAATCTCAGTTATTAGTTATTGGTTTTGTAAACGATGGTGCTGGTTTAGAATCAGTAAAGTATGGTCCGTGGCCTACCTACATCAGAATACTTGGGTGTACTTGTTTAAAAGAGATTCCAAGCCCCATTCTTACCTCAAATTTTATGAAGGTAGGCCCAGGAATCTGTCTTTCTAACAAGCACTGTGAGTAATTTGTATACAACTGAAGTTTGAGAAACACAGCATTAGACAGTTCTGTTTTTTAAAATTTTAAACTAAAGATGGGGTCTTGCTATGTTGCCCAGGCTGGGGTCTTGAACTCCCAGGTCTCCGGCTATCCTCCTGCCTCGACCTCCCAAAGTGCTGGGATTACAGTTGTGTGAGCATTAGACAGCTCTAAAGTCTCCTCCAGCAATAAAAAACAGACTGTGCCTTGAATAAAATGCCCAAAATCTGAGTATCTCACAATGTATCTTTTTGGTAAAACTCTCCCATTAAAAAATATTGTATATATAACCCTAATATATATGTATGTGTGAATATGTAATCTAAATCATGAGCTTTCCAGGCCCCTTCTACTTTCAAATTATGTACAGAAACATGAAACATAATTATCATATAATTGACACCCCCTTTCCCTTTATTACCTATCCTGAGTTGAACCTTTGCAATCAACATGGGCATCCTCACTTCCAGTCAAAGCGTTATTTCTATTCTTCTTAGAACCACTTCGAAACAATTCAACTGCAGTTTTCAACACTTCTTCATCCACAACAAACACATCTTTATAGAGAATTTCATATAACACGGCTGAAGGAAAAAATAGACAAAATTCCGATTGTCAAAATAAGATTTTTTTATAACAATGTGAAAATAGCTGTCACCTAACATACATATTCAGTGGATACCAAGGTTTTAAAAGGCCTATTTATGGTAGGTCCCCCAAATTAAAGACAGGCAACATATTACTTTCTATAGAAGCTGTACTAGTTTGCAGTCCCACCAACAGTACATAAGCGTTCCTTTCTCGCCACATCCAAGCATCTGTTGTTTTGGGACTTTTTGATAAAAGCCATTCTCACTGTAGTTAGGTGATATCTCACTGTGGTTTTGATTTGCATTTCCCTGATGATGAGAGACACTGAGCAGTTTTTTTATATGCTTATTGACTATTAGTCTATCTTCTTTTGAAAAGCTTCTGTTCATCTCGTTTACCCACTTTTTAATGGGGTTGTTTGATGTTTTCTTGATTTGCTTTAGTTCTTTGTAGGTTCTAGTTATTAGCCCTTTACTGGATGTATAGCATGCAAATATTTTCTCCCATTCTGTAGGTTGTCTATTCACTACTCTATTGATTATTCCCTTACCTATGCAAAAGCTTTTTAATTTAATCAGGTTCCATTAACAGATGCTGTCATGGATGCGGAGAGAAAGGAATACTTATACACTGTTGGTGGGACTGCAAACTAGTACAGCCTCTACGGAAAGTAGTATGGAGATACCTCAAAAAACTAAAAGTAGACCTATGATTTGATCCAGCAATCCCAGTACTGGGTATCTACCCAAAGGAAAAAAAGACATTCTATAAAAAAGACATCTACACTCGAAAGTTTATAGCAGTACAGTTCACTATTGCAAAGATGTGGAAACAACCCAAGTGCCCATCAATGCATGAGTGAATCAATAAAATGTGCTATATGCATACCATGAAATACTACTCAGCCATAAAAAAATGGTGAACTAATATCTTTTGTAACAACCTGGATGGAACTGGAGATCATCCTTTCAAGGCAAGCATCACAAGAATGGAAGACAAAAACCACATGTATTCTCTACTAAACTGAAACTTAGAGATCAACACTCATGTGCACATATGGTAGTAAAATTCAACGGAATCAAGCAGATGGGAAGGGGGAGGAAGGGATGGGTAAATTTATACCTAACAGGTACAATGCACACTATATGGATGATGGACACACTTGTAACTGACTCACACTGTATAAAAGCAATTCATATAAGCAAAACGTTTATATACCTGTAATATTCTGTAATAAAAAAAGACAAGCAATATATCATCTGAAATTACACCTAAAAATTTATAAAGCCTTCACATACCCTGACAAACAGCTGCACTTGACTGAAATTGTTTTGAGTATACAGAATCATAATGACCATTACTTGAATAGCAGAGTAGAATCTAAAAAAAAAAAAAACCACACGGAACAGTTAAGTGAATATTACATGTCTTACAACCATGAAATTATGTTGACAATTAACTTGAAATTAAGTTAGTAGTCAGCAACTGATAAATGTATCATTTTTTTAAAGTTATTTTTTAAATCTAAGGAAATGCAAGCTGTACCTCATAAAGAGATTTTCTTAGCAGTGACTCTTAAATGCCAAGATTAAAATCACTACGAAGGTTACACTATTCACCTCAATTACATTCCTTTAATATACGAAACAAGTCCTGATTTACAAATTTGCAAAAGAAATAGGAACTTTTACAAATCGAGTTACTGAACGTAACAGAAAGCCTAATAGATGTCAAAAGACTCAGCCTAACTTCTAAGAATGACTGAAGAAATTAGGTCAAATACCCAAATATTCCAAACTCAGAACAAAAAATGAGAGGCACTTCATTAAACTTATTCAAAAGGTTACCCATTGTACACAACAGCAATACATTATATGGCAGCAATACTGTTAGAGAGACTTCCTTAATGAATTAAGGCACTGAGATGTCTACAAAAATGAGGGGTTAACTTCTCAACAGATTACTTCCATCTCTAGTTTGTTTTTTTTCCCCAAAACAATTCAAAGGTCATGTTTGCTAACCAAATTTTTTCAGCAAAAACACTCCATGAGATGAAATTTGTTTACCTAACTGCTCCAAAATCTCTCTGATTTTTGGTTCAAAAAATCTGTCTTAGCCAGGTGCGGTGACACATACCTGTAAGTCACAGCTACTCGGGATGCTGAGACAGGAAGATCGCTTGAGCCCAGGGCTTTGAGGCTGTAGTGTGCTACGATTGCACCTGTGAACAGCCACTGCATTCCAGCCTGGGCACCACAGCAAGACCTCATTTCTTAAAAAAAATTCGTCTTGTATAAAGGGATATAATTCCTACTGATTAAGGCTGTTTTATTTTGAAGCTATCTTCGGTATCAGCAACCTGAAGACAATTCTGTGATCTACGGAAGGATGTTGCCAAGCATCCTTGGCAGAAAAAACTAGTATCCTAAGAACTCTTTCTGTCTACCTCCCTACACTACTCCAGGCTAACTTCTCCTAATAATCAAGTTCTGTGATCCCAGGTCTATTATTCGAAACTGGCCTTTTTTGAAATCACAATTTCATTTCAGTAATAATCCATTTCAAAGTATTGAGATCAAGTGTCAAGCTAAAGTAACTCACAGTAAAGTTTAAGTTATGAATAAGTTTCTCTCACCACAAGGGGTGTTTGCATTTAAGAACAGTTTATTAACTCATAAGAACAGTGAGCAGAGAAGCCCTTTGTACTTTGGGCTACAAGGATTGAGAATTCCAACTAGGTACTATTAATAACCAGTGGCCATTGTTAAGGAGTAAAAGAACCCTCCTAACCAAAACTGATGCATAAGCAGTTCTTGTAGGAAAAAAGCAGGTGACTCTATAATTTCTCTAATCAAGTGGCAAAAAGTTCCATTTTGATTGGAAGAGGCAACACAAGGCATGATGGCTTTTACGTTCCTGGTGGTATCCCAACATAAAATAGTAATTCTCTCATTCGCACTCACAGGAAATGTGTTTGGGAGTGGGCAGGTGGGATGTAATGACAGCAAACTAGTGAAAAATGGGGCAGATCTGTATTACTGATAAGGATACCTAAAAAAAGAACAAGTAAAGAATGTAGAGCCCATCTACACCAAAAAAACCCCCACAAATGCAAAGAGAATGATACAGAAGGATACTCACCAATACTTAATAGTTATTTACCTTCAAGCACATGTGATTGAAGAGCATGAATGAGGACTTTACTTTTTACTCTACATTTTCAAATCTAAGTTTTGTTTTTAATACAAGTATGTATTTCTTTCTAGATAGAGCAAGTGAGGCTCGCTTTCAGTGGCATTCACTTTAACATTGAATACGTTTAGGAAATTGAAGATAACGTAGATAATACGTAGAATGCAAAATTAAGTCAACGTAGAAGGTGGAAGGTACCAAGGTGAACATTAGGCATTTCTTTGAAAGCTTGCTCTAAAATGTATTCTAGAAGCCTCATTGATAATGTTTACTACCTTTAATAAAGTCATTTTTGAAAACCCAAACAATTCAAATGTAAATCTTAGGAAGCTAAACTGAGATAAAGCAACGAAGTTTCAGGCAAATCAAAACACCACACAACAAAAGCACCTAGCTTTTCCATACTTAAATTTCAATATGGACAAACACACTCACTTTATAAATTCCCAAGTCAGACCTATATATGCACTATCCTGGGCATGCAAATATATAGTTGATGATTGAGTATTAGCTCTGTCTACCTGTATGAATGAGCCTTACCTGTTTGTTGGTTGAACACTCTAAAAAGTCTGACATTTTTGTATTCTTATGATTCTCAATGGGTAATGTTTCCCCTTGATCAGCTCAATATCTCTGTAAGATGTACAAGACTCATCCAAAAATGGAACTGTATAACTGTAGAAACTAAGTGGTGTGTATATGAATGTTCACTATATGAGTCTTTCAACTTTTCTCTGTATGAAAATTTTCAGAACAAAATGTTAGGGGGAAACAAAACTGAAGGTAAAGATCTTAATGTCCAAATCTCATTTCAGGCAATGCTGTGTACAACTGTTAAAATACAAAAGCTAACACTCGTCTTCCTCAAACAATTCTGATTATGTCACACCTGCACCTAAAAACTTTCAATTGGTGTTGAGGATAAAGTGTACTGATGTCTGAAATTTACTTTGAAATACATCAAAAAAGATAGATTGATGAACAGATACAGAAATGGGGATGTAATAAAATACTAAAATGTTAACAGCAAACTCTAGGTGCTGGGTAGCTATATGGATGCTCCCTATAAAATTCTTTTAACTTTTCTGTATCTTTTCAACATCTTCACAACAAAATGTTGGGAAAAAAGCTTCAATTGATTATTCTGTACAATGAAAGACAAATTCTTTGGCATGGCCTACTCCATCTCTCATTATGTCACTCTAACCTATCTTTTCAGCATCACCCTCCCCACATCCAACTACTTAAGTCTCAAAGGGTCTCCTGCTTTCATGCCTTTGCATACAGTGTTTCCTGTGAATTGATTGCTTCGTACTTGATAGACTCATTTTTTTGATACTCTACTTAAATATAACTACCAGTATAAAGCTTTCTAAACTCCCTCAAGCAGAAAGAAGGGCTTTTTCTTTTATGTTCTTTGTACATACTTTAATTATAAAATTTATCACTTTGCTATAATTAACTATTTGCATGTCTGTCTTCATAGCTTCTTAAGACTTTGGAGAGCAAAGATTTTATTGTATTCATCTTGGTATCCTCAAAGCCTAGAAAAGTGCTTGTTATACTAATATGGGTTTAACGTTTGCTGAACAAATTAGATTGTGGCCATTTGGCAAAATAATTAATGTGCCCCAATTTATATTTATCTTCTCTATTCCTAATGCCACTTCTAGCTCAGGTCTTCTTCCTGGATTACTGTAATGAGCATCCTAACTGTTCTCCCAGTGTATAGTCTTGTCTTAACATCATTAAAACGTTGCCTGAATTGTGTTCCATGATGTGAAATAAGACTTATAAAATTCAAATACTGTGCAGCCTTATGCAGTAATAATCAGTATAAAATACTTTTCTTAAACTTTTTGGAAGAAAAGCTACATGCTGAAAAACAATTTATCTGCTAAGTATTCTCAATCAGCAATCTCCTACATTTTCCATGTACTTTATGAGGTAGAACATTGCCTTGCCATCAAGAAACTTTCAGACTAATAAGAGAAACAGACATGTAAACAAATACAATGTGACAAATACTATAATTACTTGGGAGCTCCTAGGGGAACATAATGGGAGGAAGTAACTCCAGAACAGTTGGGAAAGTTTCAGAGGAGTTGACATTTTAGGTACAAAGGAACAGTATGATATGAAAGCCAGACTAACAGGAAGCATAGTATTCTAAGGATGGAAGACAATGAAGTTGGTTTGGTACCCTATAGGACACTGAATGACTAGCTTCAAAGTTTGAACCTTATTCTCTAGTCACGGAGGGCCAAATTAGAGTTTTGGGTGGTTTTTTTTCAATTACAGGAGTGACAAGATCAGATGTGTTTAGAGAGGTAGCTAATACTGAGGATGACTAGAGAGGAAAAGACAGAACGCCTTGTCATGTACACTGTGCTTACTTTTTCATTAATTAGGCTAAAAAATTATTTCTTAATGTCCTGATAGGCCAGCAGCATCATTCAACTTCTTTTATTTAAGCTGACATTCACTTATCTTCTTACCTTGTCTTCACAGCCATTATCTGTGACGTAAGTTGGAGGCTTTCCAGGATAGCGATAAAGAATGAAATCCCGACTACATGGGTAGAAAACAAAGGTGGGTGGGAAGAAATAATTTGGTATATGTAAGAGATAGTTTTAGGAACAAGTATTTGTGCTTTTAAACTGTCTACCTTACTAATATAAAACAATAAAAACATTAGGCTTAATGTTTGGTTTTAAAATAATCCAAAGAGGCTAAATGACGTTAATTCAAAGTAGACAGCTAATCACCCCTAAAGTCCTATGGATTATTTAAAATGTGTCTCGATTTGGGAGTAGAAGGGGTAAAGACAACAAATTACCAATTATATGTACGTCTGTGATCTTTGGGAGCTCTATCCATCTAAGCAGGGGTTGGCAAATCTTTTTTGGCAAAAGGCCAGATAATAAGCATTTCTGTTTTTGCAGACGACATGGTTTATTCAACTTTGCTTTTATAGCATGAAAACAGCCATAGATAATGCATAAGTGAATGAGCATGACTGTGTTCCAATAAAGATTTATAGACACTGAAATCTGAATTTTACATAATTTTCACATGTCATGAAACCTTTTGACTTTTTAACCATTTAAAATACTATAAAAATCATTCTTAGCTTGAAGGCCATACAAAGACAGGAAACACGCCAATATAAATGCCAACTCCTGATTTGAAAGTAACAATTGATTAGCCACCTGCCCAATGCCTCTTCTACACTTCTTGCCCGATTTAATAAGAAATGAGCAGATGGTGAAATACTGACTTCAACAAGTCCCCATAAAAAGAGGGTTCTGATTCTACCAAGATATATACCATCTCACCATCCTAAGAATTGTGAGGGAGTCTTACACAGATCAGACTCAAATTAACAAAATTTCTACTAACCTCTAACTTATGCATTTTTAAATCCCTACAACTTCCGTAAATTTCACTTTTACAGTTTTAAAGACCAGTTTTAAAGAATGTCCAAAGCAGTAGAGCAGTGCTTCTAGAATAGTCCCATTATCGCTCCCCGATAAGCCTCTTTAGACTTTTAATTTCTCTATGAAATTTCAATACCACAGATGTACTGTATATCTGTTTATTTACTGTGACCATTTGAAAGACCATAAACCACTGGAATATCTGAGGTTTCTTTGCCCCTCCCCAAACCAATTTATACTATATTGGGAGCAACTGCTCCACTAAGAATGCATGCAAGAGAGGCAAAAGTTAAATACTCAAGAATTCTAAGATAAATACTCTGACCTCCTACAAGAATATCAGCAGTTCCTAAAGTCCTTTAATCATCCAAACAGACATGAATGCTAAAAGGAGAGAATCTGTAACAGGTTCCCAACTCAAAAACTACAAACTCATTTTGCTTAGACCTCTTTATTCTACATACTAATATATCAAATCTTGAATTTTCCCAATCCTAAAGGGACTTTAATAGAAACCTTATACACACAGGCATGCACACTCTCTCTCAAAGAAAAAGGGATACAACTTACTTATAAATTAGAGAAAGAGCTCTTATTTCCAGTTGGCCAGCACTTTCCTAAACATAAATAATGCACAGAGTTTTTAAAAACGTTCTGTAGCTAGGAGGTAGAAGTTGAGTTCAACAATTTTTTTTAAAGCTGCTTAGCATTGTTTTAAATGAAGAATTTGTAGAAAACACCATAACTTGTTTTGATGCTTGGCATATTGCAATAGTTACTCATAAACTTATCCTGAAAAAAACGGACTTAAAGCCCTTAACGATTAAGTAATAAGGACAACTAATAAGAAAGATTTTAAAAGCACAATAAAAATGGAACTAGTGTAAGAATAAAAAGATAGGGTATTTAGTAAATATGTCTTAAGTCTAGAACTATGTAATTTTATCACATAAAATTATTTCTAAATAAAGCATGTGTTTACGGATTTTACTTCCACATAAAAGGAGAACTACAAGGGAATTATTTAATAAAACAAAATAGTGATCTCTTTACTAACATTCATTGCCACCCTCCCCCTCCCCATTAAAGTGAAAATGCTTAGGCTTGTCCTGTTTCCAAGCACTGTATACTCTTTTGCTAGTCTATGGATGATGGGATTATCACCACCCAATTTTCAATATTCAACACAAAATAATAGGTCAACTGCCAGCCTCTAAACTTTTGCAACATCTATTTGATTCAACACAGCTGGCTACCAAAGAAAATATTTGGAGTCTAGCTCAAGTGATACAGCCAAATGAATATTTAGATTACTATTTCAAATAACTCTGAAAAGATTAAATCCCATATTTGATCTTACCTTGGGATCTCCCAACCGTTCCAGGTATTTCTCAAAAGATCCCTCCACATACTTCAAAAATAAAACAAACTTGACTTAACCAAATACACAGCATCACTGAAATCGGGTTATATTCTGCAATATTATTCTCCAGTGGGTTTTTTGTTCAGCTCAACAATTATGATATTAAGTTACTACCTTGCAGAGCACCTCAAGAAGATTTGCACATACATAAAAGTTATGAGTGGAGAAAAGCTAGAGTATAAATCTTAGAAATTGGTCCTGGCTTATTCACAAATTAGTGCATTTCCTGAAATGATATGCCTTCGAGTTTCTTTTGAAATGCCAACTTAATAATTTTTATAAATCAAGCAGCCCAGTAATTATAAGAATTTCAAATTTGACAGGAGACATGCATTTACAAAGTTAAACTGAGGAACTTTAAAGAGAATTTCATTAGTTTCAGAAGAGCCCATGGCATGGGAACTTTTGGGGGTGATGGAAATGTTCTCTATCTTAATTGTGATAGCATTTGTGTAATTGTATATCATTGCCAAAACTAAAAATGTTCAACTTAAAATGGTGGATTTTACTGTATGTAAAATATACCTCCATAAAAATGACATTAAACTCAGAATAGATTTCTAGTTCCATGCATATATTAACACTAGATGTTAAAAAAATCAATTTTTAAATTTTTCCTTAATTTTTACAAGTTTTGAGGTATAACTGACATAAAATGCACAATTTAAATAGTACAAATAAGTTTTTTGACTTATGTATGCACCGATGAAATCATCACCACAGTTGAGATAAATATTTCCATCACCCCCATAAGCTTCCTTGTGCCCCTCTACAACTGACATACAACCACTCATGTGCTTTCCGTCACTATAGATTGGTTTGTATTTTTTCTAGAGTTTTATATAAAGGAAACCGTATAGTATAAACTTTGCGGGGGGGTATCTGGCTTCTATCACTCAGTATAATTATTTTGAGATTCATCCATGTTGTTTTAAAATTTTACACACATCTCTGTTACTGAAAATGTGGTTCACAAACCAACAGCAAGTATCACTTGGGAATTTTTTTTTTGAGACACAGTCTCACTGTGTTGCCCGGGCTAGAGTGCCGTGGCGTCATCTTAGCTCACAGCAACCTCAAACTCCTGGGCTTAAGCGATCCTCCTGCCTTAACCTCCTGAATAGCTGGGACTACAGGCATGCACCACCATGCCCGGCTAGCTTTTTCTATATATTTTTAGTTGTCCAATTAATTTCTTTCTATTTTTAGTAGAGACGGGGGTCTCGCTCTTGCTCAGGCTGGTTTCGAACTCCTGAACTCAAACAATCCGCCCGCCTCGGTCTCCCAGAGAGCTAGGATTACAGGCATGAGCCACCGCACCCAGCCTTGGTTATTTTTTAAACATGTAAAAATCTCGGGCCCCAGCTCCGACCTACTGAATCAGAATCTCTACTTTAACAAGATCCCCAGGTGATTTGTATGCACAAAAATACTTGAGATGCACTGCTTTACACCATGGTCTTGCATTTGAAGTAATGTCGCTAATAATCCTTTCCCCAGGTGTGGAGAAGCCTGTAATCAACTTTAAGGTAACAGGTTTTCAAGTCAAGAAGCCTTCACATAGTTTTATAATGCACTAAAACCTGTTGAGAAAATTAAGAGTAAACCTAGAACAGCAGGCAAATATCCACAATAAACAGAAGAAAACAGTATTAGAAAAGCTAGAAGTGTTAAAAAAAATAGCCATACTAAAGGGCACACTTGGAATCAAACCGTGATAAAACCTCGAGTTTTGCTAACAAGAATTCAAATACTTGAACGTGTACAAAGATATCCTCTAAAAGTTGTTTTACCTAAACTCAGTCATTAGTGGCAGAGTTCCAACTACCACTATTTGTCACATGAAAAGACTAGATATTTAGACTAATTTGTTTCCTTACAATTAAGTTTTACAAGATTCCTCAAACTGGCTGAAGATTACTGTGCGCAGTATCAAGCAAGAAAATTGAGGGAGTTCTCATTTGTACATATTTTTAAATACGCATTTTTAAAATATTAACAGAGTCAATCCTTTCATGAACTATTATTAATTTTTCAAGAAAATGGTATGGATAATACAAAACAAATGTAACTTTTTAGGGTTTGGGGTTTTTGATGTAGGGGTGAGGAAGTAGTGGGAAGGATACAAATTAACTGTTTTTTCTTAATTTTTAATTATAGTACAAAACAACATGATTCTGGGAAAAGGTCTAAAAGCATGCTAGCTAGTGGGAAGCCAGCTAGGAATAAAATGTTTGCTATTCAGAGGAGAATGCATGATATAATTTTCACATGTAGGTGCTCAAAATTCTTTTCCCACCTGTTACATACTCTACCGACAATTCTCCCCTGGGTATGTATTCTACTTACAGACTCAAAAATTTGTTGATTTTCCTTCATATATGAGACACAGGCCTTCCTGATTTCCAAATGATGAACCTGGCTGCAAAACAACTAAAAGGAAGAGAAACACCAGCTCACTGTCAGTAGCCATTTAAAATAGAAGCTTCTCAATCAAGACTATGAACTGGACACTTAAGCCTCCCTTATTCAGAAAATATGTAAGAAATTGGGAAATTAAATCCTTACCTTACTAAAAAATCTGTTTATCATCTGTTAGTGAGACTGGGAAGGAATGATTCTGTCATAATCCCCACCCCTTTTCTACTCTTTATGTATACAGCCTGTAAATTTTTTCTTAGGCCTGTAAAATTTACAAGTAGCACAGGGTGCTTGCAAAGGATCAAGATATATTTCAAAGTTGACTTTAACCCCATTCTCTTATTGCTCCCACATTACAAACTGGCATTTAAAAAACAAAAGTTAGCAAAGGTACAGCAATATATTAGACTAATCAGCAAAAACACGCACCAAGGTCATAGGGAGCAGACAGCCTCTTTCCAGGACCTGATAGGCCTGGATATTTTCATTAGAAAACAGGAAAGAGAATTTCGCTTCTTTTGGTGAGCTACAAGTCTAACTACAGGTCCATACCACGTCTCAAACTCTGAAAACTCAGTATAGAGAAAACATATTCGTTTTCCTTTTACCTGCTCCGAAATAGCCCGAAAGAGGCAAGAGGCATCCTTGGCAGTCAGCTTTCGAAACAGCCCTAAGCTGCCTAAATATTCATCCATTGATGCCTCATTCACAGCCTTCAGGCCGGAGTACTTTTTCCATCCTTTATGCATTATGCACAGGGTGAGGGTTGGGGTGGGAGGGAGAAAGGAACAGAGGTGTCGCAAGAAGGAAAAAGCAGGATGCAGGCAGGAATGGGTAGCAGTGGCAAGGGCTTGCTTATGCAGGTATCCGGAAAGCAGCCCAAAGTCTAGGCATAAGAAGACAGCTGGAGTCAGCGCAGCAGAATCTTGGCACTTCCCAGGAGCAGAAGCAGTGGGCTGGCTGGCTTGCCCAGGACAAGTCGGGATCCTGTGAAAAGAAGAGGAAGAGCCGATGCTCCTAGGAATAAGGAACATGACTTGAGGAGACAAGGGAGGGGAAAAGGTGCTACCTGGCTGGGGAAGAGTAGGATTAACCCAATCGGCCCAAGGTTGAGGAAAGTATGCATAAGCAGCTGAGCTTTGGGACCAGAAGGAAACCGAGCTTGCAGCTTAACTCAGGGCAACTGCTGCACGAGGCTGTGAAGGGACTACAATAAGGCTCAGGTGTGTAGGATGCAGCCTGGTCCACATTACATTGCTTTAAAATCTCTTTTATTTTTGTTTTAGAAAAGTTATTTTTTATTAAAAATACATTATATTAACACACAATGTATTGTTATTTTTATTTATTTATTTTTAACTTTTTTGTTTTAATTTTCAACTACTCTGTGCCCAAATTCATAGTCTCAGGGAAATAACCAGAGTGGGAATCTAAACATAATTAACCAGTAAGCTTTTGCATTAACAATATCTTTTTAAAAAACAAATAAGGGAGAGGGACCTCCCTTGATCTATAAAGGCAGAGGTCACAGTTCAAGGAAAATGTTAAAGCAATTACCTGGATATTTCAGATATGGAGTTGAAGTAATCATCTCATTTAATTCTAGATAATAACTCTCTGCTAGGATCACAGAAACTAAATCTATTAGCTATGCCAGGAAACCCTGATACAATTTGGACTGTTTCCAAAATATTGTATAGAATTAATAAAAAGGAAAAATGCAAAAAAAGGTGTTTCTTAAAAAATGGAAACAATAAAAATTTAAATGGAAGCAGCATGAAAAGAATATCTTATCCAAAAACTTTCTAATAGGCTACATTTAAAATGCTGTGGCACAGTATGAGAGGCATTGGACATGAGAGACATGTTTCAATGTATTATTAGAGTACTTTTCCAGAAAAACTATTCTGGACTCTGAAAAAACCTAAGCAAAATATTAAGGGTCAAAGACAGGACCAGTTACTTGTATTACTTCATTCCCCTATCAAGTGTCTTATTTAAATGCCAAAATCCAATTCCTTACTTTAAGTGTTAAAAAAATAAATAGGTCTGGCCTGGCGCGGTGGCTCACGCCTGTAATCCTAGCTCTCTGGGAGGCCGAGGCGGGCGGATTGTTTGAGCTCAGGAGTTCGAGACCAGCCTGAGCAAGAGCGAGACCCCGTCTCTACCAAAAATAGAAAGAAATTAATTGG